>PNEQ01071525.1:0-22951 GCA_003012365.1 Medauroidea extradentata
ATTTGCGTTAAATTATGAAATATGAAATTACGCGAGATAAGCACATCATGTATTTAATACAGAGAAATTAAATGCTTAGTGAACGGAGTTTTCTGACAACATACAAATACAACTTTTATAAACGCCTGGTAGTGTGTTTCCCGCGCGAGTGACTTGTTCTTCTCTGACCTGAAAACCCGCGCTGCTGTTGGTCACTCGCCCCCCATGCTGCGACACTTCACGCGCCCGAAATCGCTACCTCCTCACACATCATGTTTGCCTGGTACAAGTTTTCGCGGCACGATACTCTTTCAGGCATCTTCTAAGAAAAGGAGGGATTTTTTGAAGCGTAGGGGGGCAGCCAATGAGCAAACACTGTACTTCAGAGGAGGTGGGCACAGGGGTTCGTGGAGGGAGTAAGGGGAAGCGTAGGGGAAACGTTCTGTGAAGAGACGAATTCGTAGAAGTGTCCGTCTCCCTGTAAATCAGTATGTTCTTCTCCTTCCATGGAGGCATGTGTTCTGATCGTGGCGGAAGTCACTCCTGATATATTTTTGTGCAGGAAACGTGGCAGACACTGCAACTGGCTGTCAGGTATTTTTGGCGACGTATATTCCCTTTCCATCTTGCATTCCGCTGGCATCATTTCATTCCCGCCTCACGTACGGCAGGTCTGTTATGGTCAGATTCTGGATGGTTTACAAGTTACGCTATTTTTTTCTGAATTGGTAAACCTACTCTACCTTAGACTAAAGATTCAATGATCGTGACGTAAGTATGTGTCTCTGTGAAGTGCTCTTTGTAAAATCTGGTTGGTTGCAAGTGATGTTATATACACAAACATGTTACATGCTATTGTCAGTAGAGCATCTGCAAATTAACAATGCCTTCGTAGTGACCATATATTCGACAGATTTTTGTACGTTAAAATCATTAATGTACCACAGAAACACATACATGTCACAGGAAAAAAAACTATCAGCTTGTTTGTATGTTGGATCTACGTACAAAAATAATGGGTCTTGAGCAAGTGGTGACGTAATAACTTTGAAAAATAGTTACAACCCAGAAGTTGCAAAAGTGACTAACACTCGTACATAAAAAGCGCCGTAAATGACGCGTGTTTTCAAAATTAAATACAACGGAATGAAGCAAAGAAAATTTGAGTTTTTCATTAATTTCGGTTCACTTGTTTAGAAAGATAAACAAATGAAGGAACAGCAGTAAATAGAATGTACTAATAGGTTTAATATAAATTATTGCACATCGTAACAAATAAAGTTCAAATATTTACGGCAGCTTCAGAAATGTTATTATGTTTCATACTACGCTAATATAAATACATGCAAATTTATATACTAATAAATTTTGGATGCAAAATCCCACCCCACTAGGCATAATCTCACCCCCTTTTCCTGTAATTAAACTTTTTTGTACATAAATGCTATATTCTTTGTATGTTACTGACAGACAATGAAAAATTCAAAGAAGTTCAATGACCCGGCTGAACTGCGCAGTCATGTGTTCACTTTGTCTTCAGATGTTTCTTCATTGACTGATTGCAACTCAAGTGAAAGCACATTTAACAAAGATGAGCGGAAGTCTGCCTTTTTGAAGGTTTGATATTGTTTTAGAGTATTTAAAGACGACTTTAATAAATAGTGACGCAATCTCGAAAGCTAAGTTACCTAAAAATAGCTCCAGAATTCACACGTTACTAGAAATTGATTATAGGAGAAGGACATTTCAGGAAATAGCAGTTTTCCAGTAGTGAATCTGTACGCCGCCGCTATGTACAGATTTTCAGATAGATTTGTTTTCTGAATTACATAATATTCTACGATCATAGATTCATTTAAATGAATTTACTGATACTATGGATTTGGTGAATTAGCTTTTCTTCACTTTGCAATAATTTCACACCACTGAGTGAGTGGGAGATTTTGGTCAGCGCTCAACATTGAGGTCTTTAGCGCTGGTGAAGGGTGACATGAGGTAAGTATGGAGCAGCGCCGGAATGAATGTGCCAGTGGAAACGGGAAATCCCCGAGAAAACCCGCCAACCAGCGGCAATTTCCGGTACGATTCCCACATGCGAAAATCGGGTGCCCGACCCCGCCGAGAATCGAACCCGGATCGCCTTGGTGGGAGGTGAATGGTCTGATCATTCGCCCCTGCGGCCCCTTCACTCCATAGAAATGATGCCTGCAAATATGTTTTCTTTGGTGCAGTAAAAATCGGGAGGTTTACCGCAAGTTCACAAACCAGGTAAGCCACGGTATATCAGTCTTCAGTGTGAGATTGCGACCTTGGATATGGTAACCATGCATGTCTCATGTTACTAGCGCTTTGCACTCTGCTGCGACAGGGACTGTCCATGATTAGTTGCCTTACAGTCTGTCCTAGATAAACACAAATCAAGAAAATATGTCACAATGATAGCGTGCAAAGCTCTGGTATCGTGACATTTGTTTTCAAGGACGCAACGTCTAATTCCTACGTCTTACATAGAGACGACTGCATTTAGCGTTTGACCTTGTTTTAATAGAAGTCCTCATTTTCTTCCGTTTACCCGCTCGGAGGAGTAAAATATGGAATATACGTGGACATCTCCAACGCATCTGTCAACTAAAAATAATACTACTTATACGTATGCAGAGTTTGCGAAGATCTCTTTTATATTTATGCAATATTAAACATTGACCCCGCAATTTTCATTAGTGGAAACTATGACTTGAACGTAAACGAAAGCTTCTATCATGCTGTTTTGCGAGTCAGGCTTAGTATACGCTACTCACGTCTGAAATAACCGTTCTTGCTGCTTCCAGAAGTCCCTAAACTATTTCCAACGATAAATAATGTATGCGAAGAGTGTAAATATTGGAAAAACATTTTGTTGTTCTACTTATTAACCCAGTCAAATGACACTAAAAGAAGGCGTCCGAGAGAAAAATTCCGAAGGTTTGAAACTTGACAAAGTTATTCATTGGTGCCTACTCGACAACATACTTTTTAAGTCTCCGAGGGTAGGGTGTGAGCGGGAGGTTGGGACCCATTGAAATGTGATATTTTAAAAAGTTTTTTAGAATAATATCCGTAATCACTGATACTAGCAAAAGAAAAAAACTATTTTCATACAAAATTATAAAATACAATATTTCGTACAAAAATTTGCTATTTATTTGTCGTACGATAAATACTTTTGCATATTCGAAGCGGTCAAATTAACCTATTTGTAAAAGTTGTTGTCTGGCATTTTTCTGTTGCACTTTAAGTCAATGGCTTGGCTATAATTTCTTTTTACTGTGTGACGAGCCAAAGTGGAACTTTTGTGTGTCTGAATATATTTAATTATGTAAATTTCAGGAAAATGGCATTTGTGATTGTAGATACCTCGGGTATCAAATTAACCGTCGTGACACATTGGTACTGAAAATAATGGTCATTTTGTGGTATTATTAGATTTAAGTAGTTAAGGATTAGTTTAGTAACAATACATGGAAATCAAGTGCCTCGAAGTCTGGAGAGGGGGTGGTCTGCCGTCACAAAAGGTCTGGGCCGGCCGGGAGCCCCCTCCCCCCTCTTTCCACCCATCCCTCATTCTGCCTCAGCACTACCGTAACAACCTGGCAGTGGGGATTACTTTTATTTATTTGAATAATTATCAGTGTCAGTGCAGTTATACCTAATCAATGAAAATAATATTTTGTAATCAGTCAAGGGTATGTCAACAAGTGTGTAATAATTAAGCTTTGACAAACAAATAAACAACGGTCAAGGGTAGCGCGACGTTTTGCTCACGAGGGGCGGAGCTAGCTAGTCCAGGGTTTCCATTGGCTGGAAGGCGTGCCCAAGGGTTATTGTACACTGGGGACTTTTTCCCGCCAAAACTTAAGATGTGAGAGTCGTCGTCGAGATTTGAAAGGAGAAGTAAAGGTGAGCGCGGAGGGAGCTGTTGGCGTCCTATCCGGCCACTTCGTCGAAACATTTCAATTAAAATACTTACGTTAAATATTTGCAAGCGTAAGCGTCGCGTGCATAATATTATCAATTTCAGCGGAAGTACAACTCTCTCCACCTCTGTGAGCGGCGTGGCGGTACGCAAGACTGATTTAACAATATTTGCTTGAGTTATTATTTCGCATTCCTCGACTCACTAGTATGTTGCATTAAGGGGACTGTCGCAACTGAACCATATTGAGACATCAGTGCTTACGTTTGCACGTACATATACACAAATGTATTTTTAAATCACACGTTTGAAACATCCGGAAGGATTGCTGACAAGAAATACACATGCAGATGACACTATTAAGACTGTATCACCCAAAAATAAGTTCACAAAAACCTCTTTGTAGATAACGTAAAATGTACGAAGCTTATATTAATAAAATGTATGGATCCTCGCAATACACACTTAACTTCTATGATCAGAAGTAAGTAACACTATTGGCATGCATCACAGCAAACGCTGATCACAATATAAACACAACATTGACATTGATTATAGAAGAAAAAATACTGATACAAGTTATACTGTAGAGTCACTAGCATGATGAGTGAGTGAAGAGATTTTGGTCAGCACTTAACATCTATGTCTTAATAAGCACTGGTGAGGGGTGGCATGATGTGGGTGTGGGGCAGCACCGGAATGAAGGGGTAGGGTAAACGGGAGATCCCCAAGAAAACCTGCCGACCAGAGGCATCATCCGGCTCGATTACCACATGCGAAAATCTGGGGACCTATCCTGCTGGAAACCGTTTCTGGATCACCTTGGTGGGAGACGAGTGGTCTAGCCACTAACCTCAGCCCCACTATCGTGATGGGTGCATGGGGATGAAGACACTGACGTTGGCAACAGCAGAAACAATGTAGCAGGCTAGGAAACCTTCAGCTATATGTGTATTTATGGCAGTGAAGATAAATTCGTAATGCTGGTGCAGGGCTCAGACAACTTCAGAGTTGCCGAACTGTTCTTCCTAGGGAGATTATTATTGAAAATTCATCTTCTTCGGGCAAAAATCTTCTCCAAGAACCTTAGTTTCTGGAAAAATCCCATTCGTACAAGTTCCCTGACAGTTGCCAGCCTGACGTGCATTGCTTTTCGACACCCACATCGTGCTTCGTAACTAGAGACAGTGATTTTTTGTGAAAAGAATTCTGCATCAATTTGTTTCAATGCCTTATGTACACATCTGTTTCTCTGCTTCATGGTCAGTGATTGGATGATTTAACATTCGGCGTCTCGGAGTCCTACCTTCAAATCACGGGCGTGTGGTTTCGTGTTAACATTGTTCTGGTTGGTGCAGTCAAATGAGCCACGCCTCTTTCCAATCATATTCTACCAATAACTATGACGCAGTGTTGCCGGTGGGCACGTAAGGCACTGAAACAAGTTGTTGCAGAAATCTTTTCACCAAAAATCATTGGCTCTAATCATAATTAGCCACACATCTGCCAAAAATGACAATAAATATTGAGCCAGGAGCTACAGAGTCCTTGCTTAACAGGACCTGCAGTATTATATCAGTACCTCGTATCCACCCCAAATTTTCAGGTGGCAGGTGATTGCCTAACCACTGCTGCACTTGCAGAAACACACTACAATCATGCAGCTGGGCTGGGCCTTTCATAGGCGACAGTGACGGAAGACTCTATTGTTGTCTGAGCCCTACATCTTCAGGGCCAACAAAACTGCGGACTCCAGCAGGGATAATTCGGCATAATACCCTCCTGGAAGGCTTTCCAACCTGGAACCTTGTTTCTTCTGTCGCCGACATCATAACCCTGCACTCAGAATGAAAGTGAGTGTTAGTTCAGTATAACATGTAGTGCCAGTGTTTTTCTTCTTGAACCAATGATTTTCTGCGTCAATGTTGTGTTTTTATTGTGAGCACCACTTCTGTGCTGCATGCCAATAGTGTTATTAACATCTGATCTTAATATGTCATGTTTGTCCCGAGGGTCTCAACATTTTATGCACAGAAGTTTCGTAGATTTTAATTTATTCAGTAAGAGATTTTTAGGAACTTATTTCTGGGCGATTCGGTATTTCCAGTGTCACCTGCATTTGTATTTATTGTCAACAATCATTCAGGATGTTTTAATGGGGGATTTAAAAAATATATTTATGTATGAGTATACGTGTACATTGAATTCTCAGTATCAATGAATACGTATACAGTGATATCCCAGTATCATTTAGTAAAAATAATTGATTAGGCTTACCAAGCCGTTAGCAGTATAGTGCGATGGTAAATAGCAAATAAACAACTTTTAAAAATAGTTTAATTTGCGCGCTTTAAATCTGCTAAACTATTAATGTTTCAAAAACAAACATACAAGAATTTTACTAGGATACTTTGTCTTCTATAATTTTGTATAAGCAGTGTTTTTTGCTAGGATCAGTGGTTACGGATATATATAAAAAAAATACGTGGCAAAGTCACCTTCAATAGGTCCCCAACCCAGCTCACAACCAGTAGCGGATTTATAAAGGAATTTTTTTATATTGGGAGGGTGGGTTAGGGTTAAGGGGGCTTAACTGACTTTTTGGATTGTAAAAAATACAAGCCGTCTCAAAAGTGTGGCTGCTTATTGTTACAGAACATTAAAAATTAACATACATACAAGTAGGACACATTAAATGTACTTGGGTCATTATAGAACATAACTACTGTTTCCTTGAGGCAACTGGACATAATTTGGTTACATAATGTTGAACACGATTTTTTTATCCCCCCTCTTAAGACCACGGTTTTTTCATTTATTTCAAACAATTGCAAATAACTTGAATATTTTTAAACCAAATGCTTTGAAAAAATTTGAGACTGTGTACAGTCATACGATACATAATTTTGCCACAGCGGTTTTTTAAAAATACTGTACCTTTTATTAGCAAAAAATTATTTTGCTTCATTTTGGCTTATTATTTTGATAACAAAATATGTGCTTTTTCAGAGGCAAAATCTAAAAATCTGCTTGGTATATTGAAACAGAAAAATTCGTATACAAACGATGATATATAAGTGTTAAAACTGCCAGAATGGACTTTTGATACATGTATTAATTTGCGCAAAAAAAATATTTTCGAAACCACTGTTAAACTAAAGAGCGAGGCCTTAAATCCGCTTCTGCTCACAACCAACCCTCTGGAACTTTCAGTATGTTGTAGAGTATTCACCAACGTATAACTATGCCAAGTTTCGAAACTCCGCAGTTTTTCCCGCTCGAAAAATCTAATTTAACTGAGCTAGTTAAAATAATAGAAGTGCCACGCTACAACATAGTTCGCGAGCCAAGCGGAAACTTGTGTTAATTTATAATAACAGTGAATATGTCTCGTGGCGTGGACAACAATCAGCGAGGGGCGTGACGCCAATATCCGACAACGAGGGAAAGTTGTCAGGCCAATCAGTGAACACTGACTGTGGCAGTCGTAGCCGGCGGCGGCCTCGCGACAACAATTTCCGTCCGCTCCGCCCACAGCGACCTCCGAGAAGCGTTTACGGAAACCTACTATGTATTATCTACTCGGTAGTATTGATCACGTGATCGCTAAACGCTTTTTTTTCGAGCATACATAAACTCGAAGTACGTTGGTATCTTAAAAAACGCGGCGAAGTCTGCAGAAGCGGTTTATTTCAGTCGTCGATCTGGCACACCAATTAGTAGACCCCATTCGGACATTTTGTACTGGTAAGATATATGTATATGACACTATATTTGCGTACTAGTAATGTATACTGTAGAGAAATGCTATAATTTACATACAAAAATTTCCATAGCAATAACAAGGGATTGCAAAGCGAAAATTCTTTGACACGTAACCACTCCTTATTGCATTATTGGAGAGCTTGCTATATGTACATAAATCTTAAATGTTATATATATGTGTTTGTTTACAAAGATTATTAATAATTTAATTTATTTCATAGAAGAATTATGTTATTTTGGCAACATTTTTAGTTGAAAAACTCCACCAAACGTCTCTCAGAACAAAAATACTACATTCTGACATCGTCTGTTATGGAGAACATGAAATCAAACTCCTTTTAAATTATATTATTTTGTGTACACACGGGAGGGACTGTGTTTGTTTACGCGTGCTTTCTTTCTTGTTTTTTTTGTCGTCTGCTGGCTGCTATCTACTCTGCTTCTGATCAGAGTAGATCCGAGTAGATCTGACTAAGAGTTAGTGTTGAGTATTTAGAGATCTTGTGGGCCGGTAGATTGTACCCGCACAAAGGTCTTGCCCTATTTTGGAGTAATATCTACTCTACCGAGTGGATCGAGTAATGTTTTCGTAAGCTCCTAGTGTCCAAACGCAACCACCGCCCGTAAGCGTTCAGAGCGCAGAGTATCGTTACAGAAAGACACGAACATCGAGAGATATAGGTTATTTCACATAACATCTTGTACTGATCTCTGCGTAACCATCGATGAACGTGCTGCAACCATGTGTGATATGGTATTTGTCGTTGCGGTTGTTAACAATTCTTACTCAGAAATAAAAAAAAATACGGTGACTTTTTCTTATCAATGAATAGTACTATTTGCTGCTCAGGGATGATAGACTTTATACGCCACGAAACATACGTGTACATGTAATCCATATGGCCCGGTAGTTTCAGTGTCTTACATGCACACCTGCAGCTCAACTTCATAATTATTGACAAGAGTGTTTTTTGTGCAGTGTTACTATTCATTTGACTGTGCTAATCAGTACATGGATAACTGCGACACATCACGTCAGTGATTTGCGGGTTTAACCTCCAGACGCTGGGTGTTACGGCATCCAATCACTGACCACAAAGTAGATATGCAGGTGCGCACGTAAGGCACTGAAACAAAGTGCTGCAAAAATCTTTTCGCGCAAACTACTGGGCCCTACTGATCCAACATGACTGTAAGTTTCAGGTATCTGGTGCATAGAAACAAATGAATACAATACTTTATTTAGACATTGTACTGCGCACCACACGAGCAGTTTTTTCGCCGCGCGACGACGCGCCGCCCGCTGGCCGCCATCGAGTCCCTTCACCCGAGCGGCGGCCGTACAAGCCGCGGCGCCATATTCTGGGTGCTTATTCTAAGTTTGTCGTTATAGGCATCGAAACATCTCGACATCGAGTCGCTTCGGTCGTCCTGTTAACGACAGGAAGTCTCGTGCGAGATAAAAGCGCATTCCTAGTGTAGTATCGTTACGGCGCGACGGTCTTTCGGCCAAGTTCGGGATTTTCAATCGCCTTCCCAGTACGGTAACATAACATAATAATCACTGTTCTTATACAACTTTTTTTGGGGGGGGGGGTAAAGTGCATATTTTCAAAGAAATTGTGTGCTGTATTGAAAAAAGAGACGTATAGTAGAAACACTTGTTCATGATTTACTATATTAGCCTACTGTTTAGTACACGTTTGCATGCTGCAGCCATCGTCGCAGTTGTGGGAACACTGCGTCGATATGGCCGTTCGATGGTAATGGAGGACAATGGAGTTGTTGTCCTTACACGTGAATTTGCGTTCGTGTAAAATTTAATGGATTTGGAAAAGGCAGCTTACTAAATACAATTAATGATACTTGTGGGAACGATATTGTCATCACAAGGAAGGAAATATCTAAAATAAACAAAATAATATTTGGTATATGTTGCTACCGTAGCAGAGTGTACAATTTATCTGAGTGGTCCGACCGCTTGGCTGAGTGGTTATCGCTCCTGGCTGCTGGGTCAGGGGTCCCGGGTTCGATTTCCGGCCGGGAGGTGACATTTACAGTTACTTCCTCGGGTTCAGGACTGGGTGTTTGTGTTCGTCTTGTCTGTGTGCCACACGTCAACATACAATTACAACGACAACTTCACAAAAACAACGTAACTGGGGATTACATGAATTAGCCAACTTAAAAAGGGGGGGGGGTAATGTTTGGTGCAGTGGCGAGGCGATAGCCTTGCCATTGTACCACACATTAATTTAAAAAAAAGTGGTTAAGATGCGTGGAGTTAAGCAAGCAAGAAAGATACTTTTGAGTTCAAATCTTGCACAATGCACATTTTATTTCTAATTTCTCATTTTCGTTTTTATTTCTGCACATTTCGTACACTTTTGATAAAAAAAATATTTATTTATCTTATTAAAGTAACTATAACTTCGGTGATAATGGGAATTTTTCACTTACACTGCTGGCGGTGCATTGAAATTGTTTGTGTTTTTTCTGAAGAAACGGTGTTTCGTAGCTTATTGAAAAACAATTGCTATAAAGTACAGTAAAGTTACATAAATTTGTAGTAACTTTTAAGATAATAGGATATAATATGCAATAATACAATCCATAAAAAAACTAAAATAATTTGTGCAGCAGCAAGATTTGAACTCGAAAAATGATTATTTGCTCATCAATGTGAGCTGCACATACTACCCTAGAACTATACATGCACTTGCCTGGTTGATTTCTTATTCCCTACCTATTTATTACCAGAATATAAATCTCTCATTGCTTGTACCATTTTATATATTGTGTACTTTTAACGTTACAATAAACGTTTTTGAACATATTTCATATTAATACCGTACAAAATTATCACGGAGACAACTACGTACGTATTCGCTGTGGACTGCTTGCCGATTGTTTTGATTTCTTTGTATTCGCGTACCATTTGGTTATGAAAGAATTTTCTGCCATGAAGATATTTAAAACGCAAGCATGAACATCCATTATCAAAATATGTCCACGTATCGCCCTCATTTTACGCTGTTTTGGACTGTATTTACTTGTCTCGACAGCTCTACAGCTGTCGTTACGAAACGAGAGCCGGTAACGACAAATTGCATCGAATGTGACGTCACCCACAAACTTAGAATACGGAACTGTCGAGACCAAACGAGAATCGATAAGTAGCGATAGATTTTATCGTTACAACAAACTTAGAATAAGCTCCCTGGTTATTTGTCCAGTGTGTCCCGCGAGTGCAACATGGACGAATACGAAATACTTCACAGACCTGCGAACGTGTCTAATCATTTGGTAATTGACATCATATTAGCGTGCACTGTGGTGTACGTTTCGTGCGCAAAAGGGACGGATACAGGTTTGAAGAAACCCTGACTATAAAAGGTTTTGAAGGCGTACCACCAACTGTTGGCGTTAATGTTCGCGTAAGAAAAAACGTATATTCTGTACGAGACGGGTTGGTTGACTACTTCGTTACTACGGGAGCAGTTACGTGGCAAAATAGAATGGTGTAAACAAATACTTGCACTGTTCTGTAGTAGTAGTTTTATCACTGTCACAGATTATTTGTCATTCTTGAATAGTTGGCATTATTTTTTTTACAGAAATTCGTATTTCAATACAAGATTCAATTTCGTATGCTGTACCCTAGAACGTTATTAAATTGATGTCAGGAATTGTTTGTTTTTCTTGAACTACGCACGGAAATTTTTTTCCAGCAATATTCGTCACACAGGATCAAATTGAATAACCAATAACTTGTTTCACTGTTGTCAGAAATTCATATTTTTTTTATTAATGGTATGTGCTTTCACTTAGCACTGCATATGTATGCCTACATTAACTTAATCGAAACGTAAATAGTCAAAACACACGATGTAATATTTTGTGTCATGTTAAATTTTTGCTGAAATTATTTGTGTTTGTTAAACAATGTGTCAACTGATTTTTTTCAATTCGATGTATTTCAAACCAACAATATGCATTCGAAACCAATAGTATGGTATACATAACGCCTTGAGAATGTGAAATTAAATAAACTTCTCTATAATTACCTTTGTAAATAGAAAAGAGGTACAACCACTCGAAACCATAATAAATAAAGGTTAACTAATTACCAATAAGCCTTCGTTTACCAGCGGCAATTATTCACAATCATTATACAAAACGCCACAGACTTCATCCCACGCTAAATATTTTTTTTAGTTTCGGTCTTTGTATACCTCACTTGTCACATCCCACAATATTTCTCGAGTCGAATGTACTTCAGCAATCAATATTTCGGTATCAATCGGCACAATTTCTTCCCGATTGCTGTCGTCGGGCGATGCGACAGACGCCTCGTCAGACATATTCTGCTGTGTTCGATGTCAAAATCACACTGGACTGGTCTGAGCTGAGCGGTTTCTCGCCGCCCTGTGTGAATGCTGCCATATATCACAATGAATATCGGCGGCTCGGCGCCGCGCGGCGGAAAACCGCTCGTGTGGTGCGGGCCTTAAGAACAGGTTGCGGCCAAAGGACAGGACACGTTATAGAAGAAGACTAGCTGCCCCGACAAACGTTGTTTTGTCACATAAATAACTTATTGTAAGTGTGTAAGTATGTGGTATATAAGTGGAAGAGGTCTAATAATAAAAAAATTAATAAATAATAATAATAATAATAATAGAGCAGCGACACCTGGTGGGGATATACTGGTATTAGCTCGTGGGGATAACTGATCAATTATCACTTACACAGTTATCGACCGGGTTCTAAAATTATTAAATTAAAAATATTTACTAAACAATAGCACTTAGGAGTGTAAGAATCATAAAAACCTATTCGCAGACCTACCGAATGTATATACAAAATTTCATTGAAATCGGTTAAGCCGTTTCGGAGGAGTATGGAAACAAACACCGTGACACGAGAATTTTATATATTAGAAGATGTAGGCTACAGTACACTTGGTTGTGGAATCGCCGACGGAAAATCTGCGTGCATGAGCGTCTCACGCTTAGATTGCAGTACGGAGTTATATGGGCTTTCGCTCTCTTTTCATCGCACGGCAACTGCAATAAGCACTCTTCTTGTTTCGGCGCGCGTTGTTGCCAAACATCCACAAATACCATATTGTGATTTATTATTATTTATTTTTTTTTTTTTTAATTCTCGCATATTGCTCAGCATCGAAGAAACGCGCATCGGATGATATGTTTGTTTCTTCATTTGCACCTTAATGAGGGATTTTATAAATTCTAACAAAAATGTGTACATACACTGTTTTAATGCATCGTTAAACATATAATATAACATCAAAATTTATTGGCAAAATAGTATTCAAAATTTTATGCTGCATAGCTTCATACATCTGGATGACAAACGAAAAAATCAGAAGACTAAACAATGTATTTGTTAAAAGTATATACATTTTTCCTAACCTTCATTACAGACGGTTCGTGATGTTCATAACGAGCTGAATTTATTTTCGGTAGCAACACCACTACAATAGTATTAACCGTTCTCTTGTAAATAGCGTGAAATATGTTGCGTCAACGCACTCGCCCACCAAACCATGTCATCTGACGGGCGCTCGAAGTTCCGTTTTCTTTACTTACTGTGAGATTTTGTAATGGTAGGATAGTAAATAACGTACAGTTTTCCTTTATTCAGCAGGTTCTTTACGTCCCGTATCTTAAACTATGCGCTGTTCACTTTAAACTGAGCACAACCTAACACTTACGATAACCAAGAACCATAATTTATTGCGGCGAAAAATGTTATGTCTTCAGAGTGGTGGAACGGTAACACTTGTTTTCAGTTTCATGGACGTTTTCATATCAAAAATGTTAAAGATGACTGCGAAACAGCGTCAATAAAAATTTAAGCAGTTCTCACTTTATCGTGAGCAGTCAATAGTCCAGTGTACGCGTGTCTCGCGGCCATGCGATTTGTTGTGTCCAGTGACTGATTTCGGAGCAAGAATTTCGTCAATGTGTGTTTTTTGTTAACATTTAGTTATTTGGAAAGTAAAACATCTAAAAAGGCACAATATTGATAGTCTACGAGGGAGGGAGCGAAATATTGTGTTGAACACATCCGAGTATTTTTCATATGCGTATTATTAACGTACTTAAGGAAACTTTCAAAGTAACCAGCTTTTCCAAACAAATAATATATTTATGCTCTTAGGAAGAAACAACAGCAACATGGTAACTTTGACCATCCTGCAAAGTTTAACCGAAAATGCAAGGCAAACAAAATACCTCGAAATAAGAAGGCCATGATCGATCATTTCTGTTCCTTGTGCGATAGTTATTATTATTATTATTATTATTATGGTTGATTGAAATACATTAATGTTAAATTTACTTAAAGCAGATTATATAAAATTGATTCTAAAGAACAATGAAAGTAATAAATTGGTTCAACTAAATATTAAAATACACAATATATGCTACACGGTTATAGAACATATACGAAATGTATGGTCGTTTACACAAATCATGAATTAAATGGGACAGAACATACAAATATCATAAACAAAAAAATTGGCATCAGAATGTTCCGTTCTTAGAAATTTAAAGACGGTTTTAAATAAAGAAGACATGAAAATTATGTTTAATTCTTTGTTTGAGACTTTCTTAAGATATGACATCATAATCTGGGGGAAATCTACTCCGCAAAGTAGTTTTAAGTCTTCAAAAATTGTTGTGGGAATTTTACGTAATGTTAATTGTTGTTATACTGTGTATGTAGTCAGATGTGGTCAGCAGGATGAAATAAATAAATCACGAACCCAAACTAGAGTAAATAAATAAATCTGTCACCCAGTTTGTTCAAGGTTTTTACTGCCGGGCAATGCCGTTGGTCGGCGAGTTTTCTTGGAGACTCCCGTTTCCCCCGCACTTTCATTCCGGTGCTGCTCCATACTCACATCATGTCACCCCTCACCAGCGCTAAAGGGAGCTGATGAATGAGAGAGCAGGAAAAAAGTATGAGTGGAATGAGAAAGCAGGAGAAAATGAAAATTAAACACGGCGGCCTTAAGTCTCTAACTCACTCGAGTTGTTGGCTCGCAGGAGAGACGGAGTGACTCAACTGGTCGATTGATCGCAGCTTGTTTACGGCGACGTACACGACCGTGTACAACAGGCGCGGTGACAACTATATACGCCTTGTGTCTCTCATCTACAGCACCGATGTAGTCCTTGCTGTGCCGTTCACTTCTATTTCGAATGAATCGAAGGTCGTCCATTTCGTGTTCAGATGACCCACGCGTCTGCCGCTGTATTTGGTCACCGCAGCTGGTTCTATCTTTTGGCCAAGTAAAACTCAACAATTTTATTTTGTCCAGAGTAATATTCACCTTGTAAATCTTCCTGCCATTGAGTTTTCGTTTAATTAAAATACGTGTCCGGTAATTTTAGCACATAAATTTGTCAAAAGTAAAACATGTTATTATTTGTGTATCCTACATGGCAAAACCCAACTACCAAGAGAAATATAATAACTCATAGGAAATATAGATGCCATCAGATGTAACGATAATCTCAACGTTTTAAATTAAATTGAGTTAAAAACATGGTCAGTTATTTCGCAGTCTTCACAAAATAAAAAATAAAATAAAAATATCGGAAATCAGTTTTCAAATTAGCGGAACATATCACTAACCATTACTTTATTTACACTTATTTTAAAAATTCTAAAACGTTTTCACGTTTATTATCAGAGTTTTTTTATTTAATGTGAGTTAGAAGAAAACATTTTTTATTTAAATGTTCATTGCGTTAAGCAACATTATTATTCTCATTATTAAAATTAGTATTATTATTATTTTGATATAAGTATTATCTGATCCGTCGAACAATCTAAAGGAAGTTATTTCAGTGGTCAGTAATTTTTGTTTGTTTACTTGTGTGTATTCTCTGGTTTTCTGCGACATACCGTGTGCAAAAATGAGGTATTTCCAAAATACCTCTTTAGTTTGTAACTTGCCCCCACTGGAATAATCGTTAAAAAGTAACTTCACGTGTTATCTTGAAAAAAAAAATCCGATAAAATAAAGGCACAAACGTAAGCGATATTTACTAACCTTACGAGGACAACATAGTTATCATAATTTCGCTTACTATTCACGGTGCAATAAGAAAATATCTCGTACATGTCCCAGAAATACCGCTTCCTGAAAAGGAAAACAGGTTTAAACGAACTTCGCACTTTTCTGTGCACGATACGCAGCTTATTTAGAAAAAAAATACTATTTTCGTGGTACTTAAACCAGTGTTCGGAAGTCATAATGTTGTATCATAATAATGACCTGACGCTTACATTAAGTGTACCGTAATCTACGATATGGTGTACCAGTTCATACGTGGCTGTACCATGATTTCCAGTGCCTAGTTTGCCATTGAGAAAGGACCTAGTTTATTCGCGTTTACGTGGCATTCATGCAATTAAGTGGGTTTGTATATTATGCTTATTTTTGCATTGAATGGTGCTTACATATATTTTAAAAACTGTTATATACGCCAAATAACGTAATTATACGTAAACAAGTCATTTAAGTTTTTTTCTCGAAATTCTACATACAAAGAGGTTAAAAAATCTATATGTAATTTCACTTTATTCTTACTAACGCTTTAATCAGTTGAGGTACCAATATGTTTTTACGTTAAATTTGTGGAACTTTCGAGACCCACCACATAATGACGTCACACGACACATGTCAGCCGAGGGCGCATACAGCACGCAGGCCTGTGTGAGAGGGGTTTTTGCTCTCCGTGAAAGGTTGTGTTGCTGGGTTCGATCCTCGAGTGCTGGATCTGCCCGCGTGCCTCACCCAATATGGGAGACACTGTAGCCACCTAACTTCGCGCATAATTGGTCAGCGACGTATTTGTGTTTCGTCGTGGTCAAGTTTCCTTCCAAGGTCGGTCCTAGTCCGTGGCAAGTCAAGCCCGTTGTACTGTGGGCCAGCACTCTCGCATTTCTTCTTACGAACATCCTCTGATTATTTGAAAAAAGATTTATTCTGGGAAACAAGTATTCTTACACATAAGATAAATTAACTAATACATAGAGATGACGGGATATCGCGGAAATTGTTTGTGCCAACATACACTTGAAAACACTGTAGTTTCTTGTGACAAGTATGATTTGGTGATAGACGTCTTATACAACGTAGCTGTCTGCAGACCAATAATAAACATAAAATATTACAATAGCTGGATTCTTATTGGATCAGTCAAATAGGGCAATAGTTATGCGTACAAGCGAAAGCCAGTAATCTTTTCATAAGCTGCACGTATGTTGAAACCCAACCAACAGTCAAGTTTTCCCGCGAAAACCATCATCTCTACTCATACACTAAAATAAGAATGTTGTACTTGTACAAGAAATATCTTTGGAAAGTCAATTGCCAAGAAATATATATATATATATATATATATATATATATATATATATATATATATATATATATATATATATATATATATATAAATGCAAAAGTACAGTGGTTTTTCTTATAAAAATACAAATTGCAGGTTTGTAACCTAGCCTTTATTCGTACTTGTTACGAAAAAAATTATTTCTGAGTTATTATTTATTTTATTTGGATAGTAAAAAGTAACGTATTTGTAAAATGAAAGGTAACAGTGTACTTTTACATGAAATTATTTTGAGCTAAAACAATTAGTGGATACAACACGTATCAGATCTACTTCCTATAGATAACGCTCTTCGTTACTACACCAACACAGCTTACATGTACTTTACATATTCAGTCATTAATCGTCCTTTATTTTATATGACGTCATTTATATTAATATTTAATTTATTCCAGCAATAATATATCAAGCCGTTAGTTCTGGGCCACATAACAATTTCATTTTAGACAAACCAATGATTTTGTTTGACAAACATTTTTCGTAAGTATTTTCATTTAAAAAATCTTTGTAACTTTACAATTATGTAATTTAACAATGAAAATCCTTGTCATTTAAAAGGGATTGTAAATATACGAAGAAATCCCTTGCTATTTTACATCGATATACGTTTTTATATGGTCCGTGTAAGGAAATAAATGAGTAATTATCCTAATCTTATCTAAATAAACGTAAATTTAACTTAGATTTTTGAGATATCGTTACTACCAATATTTACTTTACGGACAAATATTGTAAACACATTTTCTTCTTACTTCTTGACTAACCACCAATTGTATATAAAGTATGTAACTATATATACTTATAAATAAGTGTGATACGAAGTAAGTTATATAAGTGTATAATAATATAGGTATATATTAATAATAATATTTTTTTATAAATATGTTTTAAAATATATTTACTTATATATAAGAACGGGTGGGTTAAGTAAGAAGAAAACGTGTTTACAATATTTGCCCGTAAAGTAAATATTGTGAGCAATGCTACTTTGGAAAATTTAAGTTAAAGTTATATTTATTTAGTTAAAATTACGACTAGTAATGCATATATTTCTTTACGTAACCGTTGTTCTGCGTTTTGTTGCTCAATGTCAAGTAGTTATTGATTGTATTTAACTGAAATGAAATGTGTAATACTGTGTGTATAAGTTTTTGCTTTCCGAAAGAGCAACGCATTTTGTTTGTAAAGGTAGTATGTTTCAGTGTATGGAAGTAGAACTGGAATAGAAGAAGTACTGATGAAAACAGGAAAGAAATAAACCAACGTGGTTAGCCTAATCGGAACGAGAAAGAAGTTTAATTGGAAAGTTTATTACTATGAAACTGTCCACATTAAAGAATTGTATAAATATGTGTGGAAGGAGAGTAGGGGAAATAGAAGAGAGTTTGGAATACGTAACGTCTTAGGAAACACAATAAAGAAGAAATAAACTAAAGAATAATTAAGGACTATCACAGTGCAGTAAAACATCATATATTGATACCTGCCTTATGTTTCATTTCTCGCAAAAAGAAAAAAAAAAGTATTGCAATCACTAGTTTTTATGCTTGCTATTTTTAGATTCTAGTTGCAATAGTTATATCATTATTTATAATATGTACTACGATTTCATTTTCATTACCGTACTGGCCATATTAATATCTCTACAGTAACATTTCACTCTTGTGTAAAAACAAACAGCAACAAGTTTCATTAAAATTTATTGTATAACAATATGTTATTAATGAGAGCTGAATGACACATAAAATTAATTACAGAAAAACACACTTTTACCGTAAAGTTTTGTATGTCAAATATTGTTTTAGTATTCTACTAGTTTAGATGAATGTAGTATTACGTTCGTGACTAAATCTAACATTTTTTAAAACTTTAAATTAGCAACTAAGAATTTTTTATTTGTCTGCTTATTGCAAAATTTTGCCGTTATCAATTCACTGACAGCACAGACTTCCAGTGACTAGATGTAATTATTTGGACATACTCAATTGCGATGCAGAAGTCTGTCATAAAAACTGCAGAGAATACGAAAAGGTAAACAGGCAGAGTATGATTTAGTCAACAGGATGCACACACAACATAAAATTTCGTGAAATTACATAAATGAAATCGGGACAAATAAAGCAAAGATAGCCGAACATGGAAAAAAAATAAAACCAGACAACATACTCTGTTTATTTACGTTTGTCTATTCTCTGTAGTTTTCTATGGCGTATATATTCATTGCAATGGAGTATTCCCAGAAAACGATATACAGTTATGCACTCCCACTGCACAACTATTTCAAAGATCATACAGATTTCTAGTGCAGTATGCACATACACACACAAGTACACAGTGTCAGAAAAAGAGAGATGAGATAAAGGATTGTAGTTATTTTATGGCCATTGACTGAAAGTCCAGTTGCAGACAATTTTAAAGTACAAATTTGTTCGTTAGTTCACTTTAGAATCTAGCATGTATTGGTGTTGCGGTATTAAATACACGTTTCATTGTCACCCGTAGCGTTCACTCACTTATATATCCTGACTTCAGACAGAGAAGAGAAATTGAAGTAGCGAAAGCGGAGACGAATAATGAAGACTTGGAATAGCAATAGACGGGTGGAAGACGGGTGGAGAGAAGACACAGAAAGACAGAAGGAATATCAGCTAAACATGGTGTATAAATATGCGTGTCTTTGTACACGAGTACAGGCAGTTGCTTCGTGTCTTTCTCTGCGAGACAAGTAAGTCAACTCTGTGCCTTCCCTTACAGTCGATCTTCTCTTACACCTTCGGTTGTATTCTCTAACTTTACCTCTTGTAAACATCCTCACGCTTGACTGTCTTTTGTGAGCGACGGCGATTAACATAGTTACTCTTTTATATAACCTCTTTTTCGAAGACTCTCAATACACTTGGCAACCTACATATATCGTACAAAATTATATTTTATCAAATTTCACAGCGTGCTTCCAATGATTCATTACTAAAATTATGTTAACATAACATACATATCTTCCTTTTGAGAATTCCGACTACATGTTATAGCATCAATATTCATTCGTCTTTTATGCGCTCGTATCAAGTAGGAAGTTACTTTACTACACACATGCTGCAATAAATGTGTTGTTTGCATTAGTAGTTAAAGTTAAAATACACGGAGGTAACGAAACATATTACATTTTGAAGATAATGTAAAATTATGTATTTCTGTCTCCTTCCCAGCCGTATTTCATTCGAATTTGTTCTTCGACGAGGACAGTTGTTAAATGCAATTAAAAAAATGTCCGTCATTTTCATGTGAATCTACTCGTAACAACACCCGCGACCCGATCGTTACATAGAGAGAGTCACGAAACATCTTAAAAACACTGACGATGCCATATTTACAGAATACGAATTCTCGTCGTAAAGACAGTTGCCCAGAAACTGTCTTTGTGTAAAGATCGCGTTAGGGACTAAAGAAGTAGCAGACAGCCCCCTGGAGAGTGAGAGAGAAAGACAGACTTCCAGTAAAGCAGAATAAATATTTTCTTGCATGTAGAAGAGGAATGGACCATCTAACTTCTACGAATGTCGCGATATAGCGAGCGACTTTGTACGCCTTCTCTTACTTCATCTGCAGCGTCATCTATGACTCGCCTCTCTGAGCCACTGTATCTGCGGGGTTGGACAATGGAGATATTACCTATTTTTTAATTATATATTTATTTAAAAGTACGTTCAATTTAATGAATAATAGTACCACATTTCCTTTATTTGCATCGGTATAACTCGAGCAAAACGTAAATAAAAAAAGGCATTTAATTTAGCTCGGTAAAAACGATTGCCGCCATGATGATTTCCCTATGACGTCGTTGGACTTGTTGCTTGTCTGCTTACTCAAATCTACAGCAACTTACGTTTAGTTCGTAAAATTGGTTAAATCCAGTTGTTTGTGTGGTAAGAACGGGTATGGTTGGGACTCGTGTGTCTAGTTGCTCCTTTGTGCAGCAATACAATTACATTTATTCCAAATACGTAGTTTACTACAGCGTCGTGTGACAATACAAGATGGTCTGCGTGATTAAAAAAAAAAAAAAAACTAAACCTGAAACAGCCTACTATTAGCGACAAAGGAATAGTTTACATATGCAGTGGTTATATCAATGTATTGTGTACAGTATGGCACGGTAATCATTAAATAATAAGTTTTATAAAGTTGAAAGTTGCGACCAAATCTCGACATCTATTCAGTTTATTGTAAGTTTGCGGTTTCAACGCGCGGATGATCAGCCCGTAGATACAACTTAGTCAATATTCGAGTTCTAGGTGCCTGTGATTGGCCGATAATTCCAGAAGTGGGCGGGGGTTTTCGAAACGCGTCAATAGAAGGCAGCACTGCTACGGCATTTTTCACGGTCACTCACAAGAAACGTAATAATAATTGGGAAGAAAAATTTATTGTCAATAGATAAATTAATGCGTTATATTATTTTCCCAACTTGCGCAATCGGAACGCTAGATCACCAGTCTGTTAGCTCGGTAGGTTCACTTTTCGGATGTACGTGAACTTCATACGGTTCACTTTAAACCAAAATGTGTTTTTCTTGAGTGGATTTGAGACAATAAATGGACTCGTAGTAAGTTATCATCACTCAGAAATCTGAATTAAACTGACAGACTCAAACATACCACTTAAACGCCTCAATGTGCGAGAGCTACCGTACTGTCTTCACCTCTCAACTCAGAACCAGTGAAATATTCGTTATTAACCAAGAAAGTCTTTAACTCCAACAATGCATGCATTGGCAACGAACAATTTTACGAGTTAGCTTATAAGAAACCGCGTTCTTTAAATTTGCCTTTTTTTTTAAGTGCGTGTAAAATTTCAAAACCTACTATAACGCCTGACAGGTGGGCGGCAAACGAGAACAACTGCCCAATTACGTCATACGAGTGTTAGCTAATAAGAACGTGTTTTCAGTGTTTACGGCAGCGTTTGAAAACACGGCATTTTTAAAGCTCAATAATTTGCAAATTGAAATACGCGTCGAATTATTACTTTACGTGGTTGCGTTTGATGCGAAAATATTTCGGAAGAATCATGCAAACATTAAGTTGCTTTTCTAAGTACCATCCCCATTATATGAACAAGTATGTTGTGCCGGCGTGCATCATTCGCACTCCAGTAACCTAGCACGTCCTTTTCAAAACAAGCTCACTTTACGCAGAAAAAAGACAGTAGCCAAATAGTAAATATAGTGTTGATGCATGAACACTATTAAATAATTAAACTGTTTACGATGTCATGTCAACTCAACCACTTTATATCTACACGGCAAAAAAAAAAAAATCTCATCGGGTTTTTATGAGTAGTTCAGATTTTATTGACGATTGATAGAGACACTGGAAAATCGCGAAAATGTTTAAGATAGTCTCCAATAAACTGTATTATATTAACCGTGACACGTGTGAACAGTTTTGGGACAAATCACACACGCTGTGTGTCCAAGCTGTGCAGTTCTAACTGGGCCCGTTGTAGAGAGAAAAATGCTACAAATAAACTATAGCGAGAAGTACGTAAATTTCGCAGATACATTCCAGGTCAGGTTGAACGCCAATTATGTATACGTCGTTGTCATGTATGTGACTTGCTGGCGGCTGTTACGAAACGCGTTTGACTACAGCAAGCCAGTACTTAATAAGGAAATAATGCGAAGTGCTATCGCTTGCTACCTGCTAGTACGGTTATAAACCAATAGATAATTGATTGTGGCCAGTGGGTGTATAGGACTGACAAGTCTAGGCTACTGCCAGATGAATCCGCGAAATTGACCTACCTC
>PNEQ01071525.1:23051-58211 GCA_003012365.1 Medauroidea extradentata
AACACCTACTGCCAATCAGCGTGAGGCAGCTGCTCTGCTAGTCGGCAGCCAGGCCAATAGGAAACCTGTAGTAACATGCAGGAGCCAAACAGACACGGGGCTGGAGTCTACAGCCTTGGGCAGCCAATAAGCGGCCAAGTTCGCCTATATCAAACGAGCCGCCACGTCATTTCACGTCTGTATTACTATTTAGTCTGTGCTCTAACTCTAGCCGATGTTGGTACAAAACATTCACGTGTTATGTACATGACGTTGGAGCCTAGCAAACAGTCAACTATTCCCGCGATTTTCCAGTGCCTGTAACGATTGAGTATTTCCGTCGCCCGCTCGACATCGTACCTTTATATACCCCTCAGGTAAGATTTGCGTCTTACCGGCAGCAAGGTCTTCAGAGATATGACGTACAACTTGTCTCAGCGACAGAAACTGGGACAGGAATTGACCATGGCATTTTGTTTAGGAACCACGCCAGCATTTGTGTGGACCGATTTCGGCCAATCATTAAAAACCGAAACCATGCCGACCGGAGCCGGAAATTGTAAACGGATCCATCGGAATGTGAGTACATCGCCGGTAACTTGCATTCATTCAACAATTATTTTTATATGCAGCAGCCTTGAATAAACACTTAGAGATGATGGTTTATCGCGGGAAAACTTGACTGTTTGCTGGGTTTCAACGCACGTTCAACTTGTGAAAAGATTACTGGCTTTCGCTCGTACGTAGAGCTGTTGGCCTATTTGACTGTGCCAATAAGAATCACAGCGTTATAATATTTGATGCTTATTGTTGGTCTGCAGACAGCTACGTTGTGTCAGACTAAATCACTTAACCATTAATGTCGCATGAAACTACAGTGTTTTCAAAGGTATGTTGGTACAAAAAACTTTCGCGACATACATGACCAATTAAGAGTGCACCAGAAAGTTTGTATTTTTATAATCTTACAAAATACTGTCGATCTATTACACACTACACCGATTGCAATTTCCTACAAATGAAATATTTTACGGTTCCATATTTTTTGTACAAGTACACCCCAGAGTAGCGATTAGTCTATTTTCACGGCTTACCCAAAGTTAAAAACTATTCAAACGATATGAATTGAATTATTTAGAGTAAAATTAAATATATTGAGCTACAGAATGACACCTTTGATTTTCACGTACAGTTTAGTTTTAAAAATCACAGATTAAATAAAGGTATGCAAAATGAAGGTATATTCTAGAGTTTTTTTTTAAAATTACAAACAATTTTTACGTGTCATTCTGTAGCTTAATATGTTTACTTTATTTCTAAATTATTTCCTTTTACTTTGAGCAAGTAGCGAAAATAGTCAAATCGCTGCGTTGACATGTATTTATGTACGAAAACTATGGAACCGAAAATTATTTTTTATTTGTGGAATATTACTATTGGTAGTCGGTAACGGTCACGTGTGTGTGTTCTTTCTGTTGTCTGCCATGTGTAAAGTTAAAAAATAATATTCTTGAAAATAAAAAGTTTTCGAAATGATTAGAGACTTGAAAAATTCGAGTTTTATTTCAGGCAGAAGTTATAACTCCAGAAACTGTATGTTCGAGCTTCTTTCACAATTGGTCGTTGACTTATTTGACACCACCTTGAAGTCGATGAGGCAATAATATCAATGTAACTAAAAGTAAACCCATTTGATTGTATCAGTGAGCAGCCAACGAGCAGCTGATGTCTGCTTGAGTTCACAGGGATTCTTGTAAGCTAGCCTACATGTCAGTGAAACCGTGAGTTTTTCCGCTCTCTACAAATGATGTAAGAAACGCCATTTGACTATACGATATTTTTGGTAACAGCAACATTGGCGAGTATTATACGTGAACTTTGCTAACACAGACAATGTCTTGTGTTGACATTAGACTTGCTGACAGCTGCACACTTTAGTAGTGCGGTATCTCGTAGCTGATCTCACACCCGGAACGACGCAGTCAACAACGCACTCTTCCACAAACATTGTGAGTTTGTCTTTCATTCCACGATGTGCACTCAGTTCAACGCGGAAGATTACTCATTTCGCATGTCGCTCAGTTTACTTTCAAACCTTGTATTTAAATATTTTATGCTACTAACATTGTCCCATTCAGTGTAGCTAACAAAATCGTGGTCCACAAATGTCCACAGGTTACTTACGCCATACCTCACAATTTTAGTACAAACAAGTGGTGTAGTGATGTAAATGGAGAAGTCCAATGTTGGCACAGTACAGTATGTAATACTTAGGGCCACGATTTTGTCCCGAAAAGATTTTTGCCCCACTTTGTTTCAGTGTCTCACGTGCACATCGGCAGTTCTGTTTCAAGGTTATTGGCAGCGTGTCTATGTTCAGACACGTTTCTCATTTGACTGCACCAATCAGAATAAGATTATTGTGAGTCTGTACGTCTATAATTTGCCAAGGTCAGTGAGAGTAAAATCATCCAACCACAGACAATCTAGCAGAGCTGCAGGTGTGCACATGACGCATCGAAACCAAATGTTGCAAAAATCTTTTCGCCATAAAATCCTGGCTCTAGTAATACTTGTTTTGTACAGAAACTGTGTGCGTAGCTCAGTTAGGTGGCTACCTTAATTCACTTATTACATTTCATTTCTTTCGTCCTCCCATATAAGTTTTTTTCGCCCTTGTTTTTTAATTCTGTGTATGGTCGCCGACCACTGCCACTTCCCCTATTAAAAGTGCACTGCACTGTAGCCACTTCAACTAAAAGTGCACTGCACTGTTGCCACTCCAACTAAAATACACTGCACTGTAGCCACTCCAACTAAAAGTGCACTGAACTGTGGCCACTGCAACTGAAAGTGCACTGCAGATGGCCACATTTTCGGATATACAACACATTACTAGATATCGTCGTCAGTCTCCTATGCTTTGCTGAACAAACCTCGAACTGACTACTTTCGACACGCCGCCCGGGTCAGAACAATACATACGCTGATTGCTCCAGGGAAAATTAGACTAATTAATTACTACGTTTTCATGTTACGTGTTCATATTCGACATTCTTCTTTAATTTTTATATTGTTCCCATTCGACTGAGATAATGCTAACTGTAACGCGGCACTACTGAAAGTTTGTGATCCGCCTGTAAACAAATAAACAGTGCTACATAACCGTCGTGTAATGACACAAAGGTAGTATACTCTAGAGACTGTTTCAAACATTGGTGTGGCGAGGAAGACAATATCCCGCTCTCTAAGGACGAGTGAGCAGCGCAGTAAGGAGAGAACAGAACAGTGTCGGAGCGGAACTTCGGGTCGTAATATGCAGAACAGTGCAGCAGCGCACATGTGTGTGTGTGTGATCCTTTCATGGCGATGTTTGCAGTGTGTGTTCCCACGTGAATGCCGAGATGCTCCTGGCATGGGAATGTTCTCAGCTTGGCAGCAGTATATTTCTCACAATACACTCACACACACTCGTATATACTGTATGTACGCTTGGCTGGCAGTGATGTATGACCAAACTGCCGTCCTTGTGTATGCATAATACGATACATTCGTAAGTACGCCACGTCAACGCTTGCTTCTAAGGCTACAGAAACTAACTTAAAATAGCCCGAACATTTCTTAAACCGTAAATTGTCATGAAGTCATAAATTATTTCAAATTATTATCGTAAAAAAACTATGCATTTATTTAATTAAAGTATACAATTTAACAAATTTCTTTAAAATGTTGCATTTTGGCTTTTAAAGAGTATATTCACACTGTAACGCAAAACCTGTTAATTTTGTATAATATTTGAATATTCAAAAGAGTTACTGATAGTGTGTTATCATAGGAGATTTTATTGCACTTAACGATTAGGTTGTTGTTATGTTTAATATTTTGGGAGAAGAAGAATAAGGCAACGACATTAACTAAATAAGTTTAATCGCTCTCCTTAGTCGGACATAACGACGAAAGAAGAAACATTATCTTTACTTTTTCTTATACTTTATAGTACTTTACTCAGTTAATTCAGATGAAACGCAATTAGATACGGTCCCAATGCATTTTTAAAATGAATTTTCTTACAACACAGATATATTAATACATTATAAAAATTCTAGTATCCTTTGTCGGGGTATCTTAACTTCTTTGTTGTAACTTAAGCCGAAATAATAAACATAAATAAATAAAACAAGCTAGTGTTGATGGCTGTCAACAAACATGTTATTCACATATAAATTAAGGAATGTATATAGTACATCACAAGAAAGATGACACGACGCCAGCTTGAGTAACCAGCAGGAACAAATCCCGAAGGTGTTCATAAAAAGTGGCATTTAATACTGTAAGAACTGACAAAGACAGCGCCGAACAAAATTCCTGCAGCACATGTATACAAACGAAGAAAGGTTGTCGGGTGCTGTTATCTTCCTTCACCAACAAACCCAACGTTTAAGTAAATGATATGGGTTCCCGCATTCGATACATGCTCACAGTCAACCGAACAATGACTGTTAAGAAAACGGGAAAAAATAAATCGTCGACGCTACTGTCTAATCCGTGGCGACAATCACCACGGATTAGTCGCCTACGATAAGTCAAACATAACGGCCATTCGGTAATTTAACGTAACCACTTCTGCTGAGGCCATTATCCCCACATTATCCCCACCCTCACCCACACATACGAACACATACAAAAACACGTGCTCTCACATACACACACAGATACACGCGCTGTTTGGTAGCCTCAGACATAGTTTGAATGAAATACTGACATAATATTTTTCGTTTAAATAAAAACTTTTTTGATACATCTATCGTCCAGCCTAGCAAGATGCAATTATTTCTAGCTACGGTGTATCAGTGTCTGAGAAACTACACAGATGATTTATATTTACTTTCACAGGAAAAATTAATGTCGAAACCTTTATCATTTGGACATTTCGTTAATAATGTCACAAGTCATTTAATTGCTGAAAAAAATATTCAAAACTCTTATGTCTACGAATTGAAAACATGTTTATGGTAATAGTACAATAAGTGGGATTATGCAAGAAAATCAATGTCTATAACCTATCAGATTTAACAAACGTATTTTCACTTACAAAAAAGTTTAATGAACGTAGTCGCCAAAAATGATTATTTGCACTACAAAGAGTTATAGGCCTTGTAATATTCGCAGAAAATTACTTGTCAATATTGAAAAGATGTTTGTAAATGTGTAGGCGTAAAACTGTGTGTCAGAGTACGAAAATATTGTAGTATGTGTATTTTCCTAGCATTAGTGTAAACCCTACAATAAGAATTGTTCATGTTGGAAACAGTAATTTTTAGACCAATACGTACAAAATAGTTGTTTACATTGTCATCGCCTCACGACTTATTAGAAAAACTGGCTGTTACGGTGTGTGCCTCAGTAATCCATGTCTAAAACAATGTGGTTACTGACTTAATTATAAAGTATCCTACAGGAAGTCAGGATGCAACCTATCGTGTTCTACAAGGGCATGTTGACTTAGCGAGAACTGCCACCGAGCACACACGTCATTCGGACTATGCCGCTGCTTGCTTCATGCAACAATGCAACGCAAAAAATAGTATCAATTATAAATATGAATCCTCTTCTTAAAGACTAACATGACAGTAAACCAAATTTTATTTACGTAGTTAGATACCGATTGGCATACAAAAATAATCGCACTAACATTTAAAAATAATGAAAGAACAAATGTAATTATTTTTCTGCTTCAAAGACTTGCAATTTTCTTTTCTCATAATCTTTTACAGCCATGAGCATTGTTTAACTTTCCATAGTTTTCAGTTTGTTGACTTTTATTTCGTACGTGTCATTATTTTTCAGAACCGTGTGTAATTCACAGTATTTCCACGAAACATGTTAGAGATATCTATTCTGTAATTTGCACGTCATATTTACAATATTCCGTAGCAGTGCGTAATTTGTTATTTTTACATACCCACGTGCCAATGCATAGCTTAGCTTAGCTATGTGTTGTTTGTTATCCTTCCAGAGCATCGTGTAACAGTAATAGCAAGAACATTTGCAGTAACATTTACGCTTAAATGAATTCTCACTACGAAATTATCTAAAACCTTTTTTCTGCCTCAAACACATACGCACACATGTGTCTAGAACCAGAAGAAATCGATTTAAAAGTCAGTAATTAAAACATTGAAATTTTTTGAATTCGTAAGTACGCATGAGTTTTATTACTTACTTGTGCCAAGCAATTTACGATATCTTCGGTGTCGTTAGTTTTAAATATTTGCACTGATGGTCGAGAGGTTGAAATCAGATTTTCTCAGCGCATCTGGCAGCATGGAAGTTTTTATTAAAAAAATATGTTTATAATATAACTCTCTTCCGTTTGTAGGATGGGGTGATATGTTCAATAAATGATATGTATGTCTTGTCGAGTTGAGTCTGTTCAAATACCACATGTTGCATATAGCTGATATGCCCTTCTGGCATGACGCCCTCGATATATATTATTTGAACAGACTCAACTTGACAAGACATACATATCATTTATTAAACGTACCACCCCAGTCCACGTACGGAAGAGAGTTATTAAATCGCTGAAAACCGAAAAGAAAAAAAATTGTAGCTTACACGAGAAGAACATTGATTTTCTTTGTTATCTCGTGTGAGATTTTGGTTTAATTTGGTTTGTGGGTTGTTTGATACACATGAACGTACTGTTGCAATAGCGTTTATTCATAAAAATGGTTCGGTTTGAAATTTACTACTGTTCCAAGATAATTTTAAAGAACACAGGTGAAATATATTAAGTAGTGTATACTTAATACGTTGCAGACTATATAGAAAGGAAAAACTAAGTGGAGAACACGCAGAATATTTTATTCCCCAACAGCTTACACAAGTTATTTTTGTACATGTTAGCGGTATCTGCCACTTGTATCTTTAGTTTGCGGAGTAAACTGCGAAGTTGCCGCACCGAAGATGTTGGACAGCAGGCCTCAACGTTTCCTCCACGTTGCTGCAACAGGTGCCTTAAAAACGCAGGCCTAGACGTGGTAGCGGAGAGATTTGATAGCGGAGTTTATTGGGGAGAAACTTGGCAATGTCTGCGGGTCAGAAGGAGAGCGTGTTGCGACACATGTCGGGAATACAGAGGAAGAGAACAGGATCCCTGGACGGAGATGTTTGAGTCGTCGACCTACCAACAAATCCTCGCTGCTGACGCAGTTTTGTTGGATGGTTTGTTGCGGAGGTTTTGTGATGGAAGCGGTTTCGTGGGGTGGTGGGAGAGGAGGATAAGTTATGCGTGGCTCGCAAGCTGATGGATCGCTGCTGTCTGCGCTGGCCGGCCAAACGTCCGCCGCGGTCGTTGCCTGACGAGGTCTTCTCTCTTACCCGCGCGTTGAAGTCTCCCAGAGGCTGCTTCTCTGCCTCCGGGCTTTAGAGGTTCCCCGCGGCGTCCGAGAACTTGAGCGAGCTGTGAGTTGGAGATCCAGTGCCTGCTGTTGTACGAGAAGTTTGGAGTAGAGTGGGTTCAGTTCTGTTGTCGCAGAGTCAAGATATAGTTTCAAACACACTTGTCTTCATCGTATCCCGAGAAGACTGCGGACACGGTAAAGTGATTGCAAACTATTCAGTGATACTAAAATCTTGGGCGTCCATGCAGCAAATATAAACATAGGTACGGACATGATGTCTTTTGATGTTAGCATATGGTGATAGTAGATACGGAGGTAGATAGGAGGAATTGACATCTTCGTCAACAGCTAGGTCATTATAGATGGTGCCAGTGGTTCAGAGACGTCGGAATAGAACAGAAAGCTGCCATGGCTAGTAATAAACCACCCCAGCATTTGCGTGAAGTCATTTAGGAAAACATTGGAAACAATAACTTAAAATGTCATGACCTAGACTCAAATCTATGACATTACAGAGATTTACTTATGCTCCAACTCACTTACTGGGGTTCGGAAAAATGTGCAGTATTAGAGGAACGCAGATGTTACTCTGGTTGCCAGCAGCAAACAATAGATGCGTCAATAATAAACCATTGTCTCCGATATGGTCACCGATTTGGCAACAGCAAAGAATATGTTTATGGTTCTGTTTCTCGATACGTTCAGTTCACCGTGTATTTTACACTCAAAAGGTTTATCTTTGGAAACTAAAATAATATCATTTCTTCCGTCGTTGCTCAGATTATGAAATCTATGAATTGCCTCATAATCAGCTATTTTCAACAAATTTTTATCAGTGGTGTGCCCGCTCCGTTTAAATGACACGTCGTTTACATCTGTTTGCTTTTCACGTAGTGAGGGAGGAGGGAGGAATCAGTGGGTTAAATGCTCACATAAGCAACGTTACCTTCGTCAGCAGCAACGCCCATTCGTACTTTTTACAAACCTGTAATCCTACGAACTAACGAAAGTAGTATTTAAGGGTGCCACCTACCTGTGCGTCAAGAGGCTCAGAAATGACGGAGACATAAGGTCAACCGTGAAGCGCGCACCAAATGCCGCGTCGCCTCAACGAGCCAAGCGCTCAACTATAGCGTGCAAGCTTTCCGCCGAACTGTGTTTACTGTGGGACACTAAGTGGTGTCCATATAATGCTATTGGTTGAAAGTCTGTAACTAAGTTCAGTGCAGGTCGCAAGCTGAGTTTCACATACATCCAGTTAGTACATTTTGAAGTACGGCAGTCTGAAAGGCCATTTTTAGTCATGTTAGAGAACATTTAAACAGGGCTTTTAATGAGTTTAGTGTCTTAACAATAAGGTTCCGACCTTGTCTGAAGTGTGTTTTATTTTCGTACGTTGGCAAAATGGGCACACGTGGAATAGTTTCATAGAAAAAAAACTGTTTACCAACACACTTTGACAGTTTAGTTGTGCGGATGTACGTACACGATGTATCACTGTAACTCTAGTATAATTTGGAAATCCGTCACCATCTTTGGTAATGAAATTTTAGCTACTACTTTCATTTCATAACAATTTTTTTTTGGAAATTAGGTTACGGTAGGACGTAGCAAATAACTTCGTTGATCATTCAAATAGTAACTTAACATAAAAAAAAAACAAGTTTGCTAACTACGCACATAGGGTGAAAAAAATAAAATTAAAAAATGAGCAAATAAAATGTGGTGTTGGCAACCCTACACGGCAATGGAATGTGAGAGTTTTGTTATTTTTATATATAAACTGCTCTTCAATTTATGCTGTAGTCTTCATCGTTGTAAAATGTACAAAACTAGATAGCGAACCAAAACCAGATAGAAAAACATATAACTAACCCAAGTAAGGAGGAAACACGTGTATTAAGGCCGCTGAAAGACTTGTATAACGTCGACGGATATAATATTACTGGGGAACGCCTCAAAGGGTGTGTATGTGTGTGATGTCTAACTATACAAAGTATTTAAAAAAAATAGTTACATGCAAGTACACATTTAAGGTCTTATATCAACGTATAGAGGTTATTTCTCGCCATATTAAGTGACGACAATGTTTTTTTTTTATTTCGCAGCCCTTGGAGAGTCTTTAAAATAAGAGTAGACTCATAGAGAACTTACTTTATTTATTTCTTTTAATATTGCGCACAAATGATTAGGATCTCAACTGAACGTTTGACTCAAGCTCATTGTCGAAGGCAAAACCACACGCCAGTTCCAGGACTGCTTCTAGAGGCCAGCATGAGGGGTGACGTGCGTGCTTGTGTCACCCTTAGTGAACCCTCTCTTTTTACTTGATATCCTGTTCAAATGCGTTCAATCAGGCAGTCACATTTTGGTGGTCGCTTACATGGCACATGCGAACCCAGATCAGCGTGTTTCGTGAAAGCTTTATTTTCCCTCTTTTAAAAAATTTATTAAAACATGTTCAAATTTTTTTTACCTACGAAAAGAAAAGACATTCAAGCAGACAGTGGCGAAAGTGTAATTTCATAACTGCACACATGCTGTGAATAGTATTACGAAATCTGCTGACATCTTCAAATATTTTTTATCCAGGCTCTATTATTTTAGAATGTAATTACAAGACACAGCTGTATACTGTTTACGTAATGTAATGTCTGCCAGAATGAAATCCAGATTTTACTGAATGTATTGCAAGATTAACATGCCTGGTTCATTTTGGTTCCAAAACTGTCTAACTGGCGTTGTGTCGAACATGTGCACCATAAAACTGTAAGTGTACTCAAGACAGTCATATTGAATTGAAGCTGTGTGAAACAGGGAATGCAGACGAAGAGCGACAAAGATGAGCATTTAACTTCACTGTGTTCCAGTGCCTAATGAGGATGTAAGGTCACCATTTAAAGTCATATTATATGGAGAAGCATGTGGGAAACATTGACACCGTGTCAGCGACTTGAGCATAGTTGTGTTGTGCGACACGGTGTTTGTATCAGTTCCTACCGCTTTAACTGGAATATGTAAATGGCGCATGGCCGTGGTTAGTGTGTCGAACGTGTTTTTTTTTAACGCAAAATGACTTACTGGTTCCTATTTATGCTGTTTTTGCGAGTTTAATTTTTTTTAATTCTGAAAGAGAGCAGATATCACAAAACCGTTACATAGAAATGTTGGAAATCGTTTGTGATATTAAGCCTAATTTAATTCAAAACAAAAGTTTCTGTAATTATGACTAATTATCGACTTAATTAAATTTTTATTAAAGTTCATAATTAGCAATAAAACATACTAAAATATTATAAATAGGGTCCCGTGGCCTTAAGAGGGCGTAGTACATAGTTCAACGTTAAAAGCAGTAATCTATAACTGTAGGTTTCTTGATGCCAATTTGCGAAAATTAAACAATAGCAACCCTAGACAATAGTTTTAGCCAACGTTTTAAACAAAATTGTTTCCAGTGTTACGAACTTCGGAGGCACAATCTCTGATGCCGGAACCTCCTGCATTTAACTGCGGCGCAAGAGATTACGCATAACGAATTAGTAATTTTGGATGAATATTTACACATACAGTTGGCAAATATCATTATCTAGGATTGTCATTGAGTATTTTATCCATATTGGCTTCGAAAAAAGCGTATGAACAGTTGATGTTTTCAGCGTTTATTTATCTACCACGCACTCTTAAGAGAAGTCCTCGACTGGCGCATGGACGGCGTTGCAGCGTGTCACGCGCATACATTTTTACGCGAAACCGCTTAAGTTATTCATATTATGTTTACCTACGAAAAGAACACACACTTGAAACTATGCTTATAGTTTTTCAAAAATGCAGTACGCTTGTTATAAACATGCTTTTCGGGCCTCTCAAAATGGCTAAAATCGGGTTTTTTAGACTGCTGTAACTCCGAGAATGTTACCTGAATTCGTAAAGTGCAAAACGAGAGGCATGCGTTGGTCTTTACTTCATACTATTCCAAAATAAAATATTGGGGCCACCGCTTAAAGTCCCATAGTAAAAAGACTACAGCGTAAACCTTGCACGCCAGTTTGGCGCGCTGCGAATAGAGGCGATATGCTTCTCGTCAAGCGTGGGACACCGGCTCTTATCGCTACGCTGTTCCCACGCATCAAAGGTGGAAATTCGACACCGCAAAGGACTTTAAGTCTGTGACGTTTATGTACGAAAATAACACATACTTTAGGCTACGCTTTCATTATTTAAAAAATGCAGCACGTTTGTTAGAATCATAATTTTGGTGTCCTTCAAAATGCCTAAAATCCGCTTTTTATACCCCCGTAGTTCTGAAGGAAAAAAATAAGCACCTGAATTCGTAAAACTCAATGCTATAAGCATGCATTGGCCTTTACCACGTACAACCCACATGTAAAATATTTGGCTAACGTTTTATGTCTCGTAGGAAAATAAATAATACGAAATTACCGCACGCCAATTTAGAGCACTGCTAATAGAGGCGATACGCTTCACATCGAGCGTGGTATTCGTGCCGTAATATCTGCCCTATTTACACGCGTCAAACATGGAAATTTAACACCGACACAGAGGCCTGGTAAGTATAAATGTTGCGGTGTGACGATATTACGAGGAGGATAGCGCTGAACCTCTTACCACCCGCTGAGCTCCGGGGAGTTGTTGAACGCGGACAATGTCAAGAAGATAGCCTGCACAACTACCTCGCTACCAGGTCGCTTACAACCGAGGAGGCCTGCTAACTGGAATGTGGTATCTGTGCGTGGTCTTAGTTTTCACGTCGTTAACGTCCAGTCGAGGATTCTTAGGCCTGTGCCGCGTGGAACCCTCGTTGATGTACATTCCATCGTGGCTTAGAGGGTCCCTTCAAATATCATGTGACTGAACAAAGCCAGTTGTGCAAATTGCTTATAACACGTTATCAAGTTACCTGTTTTAACGTAACCTGTGAATTTAAATTATGTTTAGTAATTAGTGGGTCTGATGCCAAAGCGAATAAAGTCAATAACGTATTCCTGATGTGCAAACATTGTTTTTCTTATACTACATTAGACGCATTTGTACTAAACAAGCACTAAATTATGTTAATGATCTTAAATAAGGGATGGGCTAAATACCCGCATTGAAGTTCACCAGTAAAATGTCAAAATTAGAAGAGTTCAATTTGGGGGGGGGGGGGGGATAATCATTCTGCAGCGAAGCACGACACTATGCCACGAAAGGTTCGATTGAGGTTGTGGTTTCATCTGAAACACGTCTCACGTCTTTTCACCTCCCATCGAAGAATCAAGAGATTTCGTCTTATGCGTTGTACGAGCGTCGCTCTCAAGTGAAAAAGACGACGGACAGACCGTTCGGTTCGAGATACACAACGATTCACCTAAAACACATTTCACTCCGATCCCCACTTTTAGAGCATTCCTAGGCTGTGAGGGATATCCACCCTTGAAATTGCACGTTTCTAGATCAAGCAGTTTAGGATATGTGTTTTTGTCAGTGAATTACTCAATCAAGCGTCTTTTATGCATATAAATCTAAAACAATTTACTCCGAACCTGGTTCACAATGTAATTATACCCCCAATTCTATGTTAAATAACTGTTGTATTGTTTTGTAAATGTGATAGTAGGCCTAGTTTATTTTTTATTTACCGGAAAGCAAGCGATTCAAATCAGAAGAAATTTCAAATCATAAAAAATAATATATTCTGTGCTCCTGTAGTCTACTGTGTTTTGTTGTCAATTAGCAGACGATGTATGTGACGAGAATGCTGTCAGTGACGTTCCAGTCTTAATGTTCTGGTTGAAAAATGTTTTGCCTGTCGCCACATAGTACTGCAGAAGTCGAAACTATATATACACCGTAATTATAGAGTATTAGATTCAGGAGATGATGTAAGGTGAAATGGTTTTACGGCCTTTAGCAAAAAGGTCTTAAGAACCGATGAGAGTGAAGTGAGGTGAAGGACAGCATAATATCCATGCACGCCCGAGCCAGGATTCCAACCCAGGATCTTTCGCACCGTAGACCAGCGTCTAACGAACTACGCTACGGAGGCCAGCTATTAGATTAAGAAACTTAGAATTTTTCTCCTCAGCAAAACCAACGTTCAAATTGTAGATCAAATTGTTATAATACTATCGTTTTAACCGTTGCACACATAAGTTAAATTGTTGGGTGGCTGTAGCCAGAGGTAAGCACTTTATTCTGAAACTACTTAATGCCATGATCTTTCATTTATTTCAAACAATTGCAAATAACTCGAATATTTTTTAACCAAATGCTTTGAAAAAAATTGAGACTGTGTCCAGCTATACGATACACAATTTTGCCAGAGCGCTTTTTAAAATAGTGTACCGCTTGCTAGCAAAATATTATTTTGCTTAATTTCGGCTTATTTTCACAACAAAATTTATGGTAATTCAGGGGCAAAAATCTAATAACCAGTTTGGTGTATTGCAACAGAAAAATTCATACACAAACGTTGATATACACGTGTAAAAACTGCAAGAATGAATGTTTGATATTAGTATTAATTTGCGTTAAAAAAGTAGTTTCGAAACCCCTGCTGAACTAAAGAGCGAGGCCTTAAACTGTTAAGTAAATGGTGAGGGTTACGGTTAAGGGAAATATGTTAATCTAATTATGGTGACTTTACTCTACATAGTTTAGATTACAGAATACTACAAGGTTATATACTGCATGATTTAGATAGAAGGGGAGCGGCTGTTTAGTTAGTTATGTTTATACTCTACTATATGGTGGGTGACCCTTCGGTCACCTTAGACCTCACCGTAGCATGATGTGCCGGAAGCTGATGAATAATGTGCTCGGCTATTGACGGGTGGCGGCACGTCGTGGGTATCGACCCAGGACCATCCTGGCGAGCTGGTGTCGGCTGGAAGGCTTGAAGGAGCCAGACCCCGATTCCCCCAATACTTTGCATTATATTACCTCACTTCAGTGCAGGTGGGGAGAATCGCTGAGGTCCTTGTCTTGTGCAACCACCGACATAATTACACTGCCGTCGTCGCTAGCCCTCCTCCATGCGAGGCTCTTGATAATCGTAACAAAATGTGGCCTATATCAAGATTTTCGGGAGAGTGAATGGTTTTCTTTTTAATGTGGTTTTTTTTGTATAATCACAAAATGGGATTAGAATGTATAATTGGAGTGTAATTGTTCTGACAGACTTGGTTCTGGGTTAGAACTACCAACTCGTACAAAACTTTATAATTGTTTATCTAATTGTGCATAGTTGTACTAATACTGCCTACAAAATAATTTATAATACGAAAATGAGAAATAAGAGTTTAGTTTAGTGATTTGACAGTAAAAAAGTGTAATTATGTCTGTTTCATAAACGGTCGCCATTACTAGCCTCGAGCAGCACTTAATGATGTTCGTTTATTGCGAGTTGTGGTCATGATAACTTTTTTAGAGCAGTTCGCTTCGAGAAGAAATGATAAATTAGCGTTGTTATCAAGGGGATGAGATCGGCAGTGAAGTTGCTGTGTTCGGGACGTAACATCACTCTTCCATTAGGCCTTGCAAGCCTGATGTGAGGCCACGATCATCCCAGATAACGAAGCCCGGGCACGCTGTTTATATTTCCCTAGTCTCCTTACGGCCTATTTTTCACGCGTCGTTCCGGGCAACGCGATAATTTGAGTTTAGAGCTGAGCTCCAAGTGTTTTCGTTCTGGCTGGTCGGCATTCGCCTCCAGCAAGGCCACTAAAGTCTCTCTCTCTCTCTCTCTCTCTCTCTCTCTCTCTCTCTCTCTCTCTCTCTACTCGACCTGATTTATGCGAGGGCAATGTCCGGTTCGTCTTGTAAACTGCTCTCGTCTTCGACGAATACGATGGCATGTCGGCTGACTAGATTTGGTTACTTCCCCCAGCAGGGATAGTGAATTTATATTTGTTTTTGTTTTGTTTCGTGTCGGAATACTTCTAACGTCACATTTGTGTTTAGTGACCCTCTACTACATCTTATATCTTCGCTGGCTGGTACCCCACAATATAAATCGCTATCAATGTTCGATCGTGGTTACTTAAGATTGGTATCTCCTTCATAGTTCACTATATACCCCTTAAGGTATATCAAGTGCGGTAAAGTCATAATTTTATATTTATATGAAATAGTGTCAGTTTTGTAGACAATACTGTGAGTGCAGGTTCCTCTTACGCAACTATTTTAGCTCTAGTTATTTTCTCATAATGCGGTGCGTCAAAGTCAAAATTTGCATGTTCTGCTGCCATGCAAATAGTGAAAATCAATTGACTTACGTACGTGAAATAATTCACAGTGAAATAACTTAATACGGTCTACGTAATAAAACATTTTAAAAAATCCTGCCAACTGTTTTAGAATTCTAAAATATTGCTGAACTTGTACATTTTTTTTGTACTTTTGCGATTTTTTAAATTCAAAATATTACGTTGTGGGTGTTTAATGGTTTTATAGCATAGCTCATGGGATGCAAGTTCACAGTAAATTATTTTGTTTGAGTAGGTCAGTTGGTCATCACTATTTGCATGACAGTGTAACAAGCGAATTTTGACTTTGACACCCCGTTATTAGAAAACTATAAAGAGCTAAAATAGTTTCGCAAGTGTAAAATGTACTCACAAGTATCGTCTACAAAACTAACAATATTTCATAAAAATATCAAATTATAATTTCATCGCACTTGAACACCCGTAAGAGCCGTTTAGAAATACGTTTTGATTAACTGCAGAAGTTCATAGAACGGAAACTTGTAGCTTACTGTGGATGATTGGAAGGCAATTATACTTATGAACAATCAAGTAAAATGCGTATCGATGGTGAAGAATGGCAACCTATGTCAACAATTATAATTGCACAGGAGAGAGATGGAACTATTTTATTATTTTTTTGAGTACATCTACAACAGTACTCTTGATGTAATACATTTAGTAAGAAATTGTTTAGCAAGTTCACTATGTCAAAATTATTCCATCACAATTTTTCCCACAGAATAACATTTAAAAAATGCTGAAAATTGACGTAGCAGGTTTCTATTCGTCACCATCGATATGGGATTCTTTATACTTTAACAGAATATTTAAGGTAATATGAAACCTTGATTTCTTGATTTTTTTTAAAATGGTTGTTTGCAAGATGCTGGAAATGACGCGTTTAATTAAACTAAGCCTACGCCCTGTAGAACTTGTCTAACATACTTGACCGCAGTGCAATCTTCTTAACCAGACGTTGTGCCTATGTAACATTAGACGTTTTTTGATAGGCGGTACTGATTAACAGATCACCTCCAATCTTGTTTGTCTGCCACGTTATTTTCATTATATCTGAATGTATTACGTAGTGTTAGCCATCAGATTAAACATGCCGACGGAATATTTGCAACTATCTGAGGATCATCTTTAGATATCATTTCGTTTCGCAGTTAATGATTATACCTTTTCAAAACTCAGTTTTCAATGGCACGTATCACGTGTAATATATTGTTTAGGTATAAAATGTCCTATATAGTTCACAAGTGAATTTTAATAAGGCTTCGCCTCCCAAAGTTTGGGAGCTGGATTCTTTAAAATTTTGTCGAATGCGCTTTTATCAATCCTTCACACTGCCTAAGATAAACAATACTGAGTAGAGAGTGAACCCGCGAGAAGAGATCACATTCCTAGAGTAAGTTTGCGGTCTATGAGCACGCCGGTGACAGTGGTTCCCTGAGAGATGACATGAGAGATGACATGGAAGGAGATTCTACTACAATGGAACAGCAAGGGAGACGGCGCTCCGAAATCCACCCACCTCCAGGGTCTACACAGCGATAGTACCGCTATGTTCCCATATTATGTGAAAAATCGGGACGACCCCACGGGATCCACTACATACGCTGAGGCCTATTACTTTATAGTGTTGAATGTGGTGCAGCTAATAGAGACATGGCAATCAGCTGGTCTAATGAAAGGCTGGAAGGTACGAAAACATATCTTTGGTGATGGAGGAGAGCAAAGTGTACAACCAGGAATGTAATATATGTCTTCCTACATTGCATTTGCGATTTTATTTTACCATCAGCATGGAGAGTCGTATATATTATCTAAGTTAATATTTCTCTTCATTAACACGTATTTGTTTGTATTACATCTATTAGAACATACTTATATTCAAATTACACAGTTTGAAAGCATTTGGGAAAATGAATGTGCATAACTTATGCATGCATTTTAGAGCGGTGTAAAGTAAAATCGTTCTTATTATGAGTATGTAGGCAACTATAGTTTTTTTTTAAGTTAGGATGTATTAAATATGAGCAATAACTATACCGCGAAAAATAAAGTACAACGTCTATTAGGTAACACATCACCAGACTGAAATTAATGTACGGTGTTATCAAACAGGGATAAGCATACATGTATTATTTTTCAGCGGCAGTTCTATATTCGGCGATCTGGTTTGTTGTGAACTGATTCTAATTATGCAATAATTACTTTACACTGTGGCACATGTTGCTGTCTGCAAGATTGCCGTTACTCGAACACACACTTCAGATACCCGGTGTACATGTTGCACTGTCTGTACAGCTACTACATTAAAAATATTAGGTGCGTACCAAAACAAAATGCTTATAGCACGTAACGTAGGTAAATACATATTTTATAATTAGGTTATTTAATATTTTGGAACAGGACACAGCTAGTGCAGTGGTAAGAGTACTCGTCTACCACCGAAAGTTCTTAACTTATTAATTCTTCGAAAATTATGGAAATACGTTTGTAAGTTATTCGTTTAAAATACATAGGAGACAGCACATTAGCATACAGTACATCATTATTTGTTTCGTGCTACCATTTGATTTTGTGGGGGGGGGGGGGTATTTGCATTTACTTATACCCGAAACAGCTTAAAAGAGGGCTTCAGATGACGTGATTCATAAAACAGCACTTGAGATATCCTTATCCATACAACGGGGAATAATATCAAAATTTCTACAAATTAGTTGTTAATATAAGTAGACTACGGAAAATATAAAAATAGCATATCAATAAATAAATAGAATTAAAAGCTGATGTGTTACATATCGTCTACCAACATAAGTAAGTGAAAATAGAGCTTTGTGAAGTTTTCTACGGTTGGCAGTAACGTTGAAACACACTTAAGATTATTTGCGCTAAATCGTATGTAACGTTGAGTTGCAGTGTGGTGTTTCATGCTGGTTGCTCGAGACATTGTGTGTTCTTATTGTTAATACGAGCTGAGTGAGTCATCACGTGGAACTTTAAACTTCAGTACCTACCTCCACACAGTTCGGAGTGTTGTGGCTAGGCACGCATCCGGCATTGCGTACGTTCGAGAAAACAAAGCACAATGAAGACGCCTGGTTCGCCTTCTCTTCGTAGTCGTTCAGTATACATAAGTCTCTATGCATTGTCAGTCAAAGTGGAATATATAATATAGTCTCTGAACACTATAAAGCTGATTAAGTCCATCCCTGGTAGTTTCTCAATTATTTTGATAATATTATTATTAATATTGACGCTAACACACACGCACAAACACATATATATGAATGTATATATATATATATATATATATATATATCTTAATTATGTGATGTATCAAATCCCACATTTGTTTTAAGGTTTTGCACTCAACGTGTTACAAACATTGTTATTAAGATACGCATATATATATATATATATATATATTTGTTTGTGTGTGTTTATATAAGAGGTTAAAAAAGTTTTCCATATTTGGAGAGGTTCTAGTATGGAGCAAAACAAGAAGGAAATATGTTGTAAACATTGGATGTGAAACACGTGTTGTGAGCTGTGAGTACATATTCAACCTCTCGAGTGTAAAATTACACCATGTTCGCTGCTGTTACAGACGGCAGTACACACACACACACACACACACCAACACACACACACACCAACACACACACGAGGACACAATACTCAACTTATTCGCTGTAACAGCAGGCAGGAAACACTTTTGTTCGTGTTGTCATTGCCAACTGCGTTCACAGTTCTCCGTCCCACAAAAACGATCCGGGTTCGATTTCCGGCGGGGTCGGTTCCTCTGGATTTTCGCGTGTGGGAATCGTGCCGGACGATGCCGTTGGTCGACGGGTTTTCTCGGTGATCTCCCGTTTCCCCCGCTCCTTCATTCCGGTGCGGCTCTATATTATATTCCTTATGTCACCCCTCACCAGTTGCAAATACCTCGATGTTAAGCGCTGACAAAAATGATCTCTCACTCACAGTTCTCCGTAAGTGCAGTGCCGTTGCATTGGTACTTCAGTTCATGTATGCGTTTTAGACCCCATTTTTAGTGAACATAATTTCCTTCTTAGTTTGCTCCACACTACAACCTCTCCAAGTATGGAATATTTTTTTGCTAACTTCCTCTCTCTCTCTCTCTCTCTCTCTCTCTCTCTATATATATATATATATATATATATATATATATATATATATATATATATAGGGCCTATGACATACATGACGAACCTTGCATTATTTGCAAGAAGCTCACACACAATTGAGCATAACAACATTGAATTTTACACGTCATATTGATAATTTATATATTTAATTAATATTATTTTCACCAATGTGAATAAAATAAACGAAAATGGCCGTAACATTTAATGCGGTTCCATGTCGCGTTTTTTAAACTAAATGAATTAGAGTTCCTCATTAAAACAGGATGGTATTAAAAAATATTTAAATGTCGAGATGTTAATGAAAGAAAACATAGTATTCTATCAGATAATGTTGGACGTTAAGTAACATGTAAATCTGGATAGAACTAAATGTGTGTCGGAAACAAATGCCAGCATTCTGAAATCATATCTCTAAACGTGTCTTCTGTTTTAGTGAGTGTATTTAGAATTGTGGGAAAGTTCCGATATATTATCAGGGTAATTAGGCAGTAAAATACGCGTACAATTAGGGCTACTTTCAACTAATTGGTTGAAGTCTGGAAACGGTTTGTAAGCACTCAAACTGGCCTTCGTTATCAATAACCTGTGTACGCCTGTACTTCTGAGAACTTTAATTGTCATATTGAAAAACTATGTTATTTTTAATATTTCATCCATTTATCTCGGATGTCTTCTAAACAAAAAAGGGGAACAATTACATAAACTGCAAAAAAAAAAAAATAAATTCTGCTCCGATTGAGTACTAATACCATACTTTTCGATAAAGTGTTGTAGTAAGAAAGTTACGTAAAATAGCTTAGTTGTTTAAATAAAAATTATATTTTAAAAATGTTATATTTAAAATCCTTCTGAACTGGCCAGATTAAACACAATGAGCCACACTATCCACTTTGAGAATAGTCATATTCTTTTTATAGAATTGCAGAACATGCTAAAGGAATTGTGTATTAATTAGTAAAAAGCTGTAGTTATTTTCTTTTTTTTTTATAATTTTACTGAGTTTCTGAGTTCACCAGTGAGTATTATGAAGTCCGCACTTATTTCAGTCACATTACAAACATAAACATAATTTGAAAAAATTGTTTTCATTTTAAATTGAATTGTTATCTACGCATCTGGTAAATTTACCGTTAGCACACAAAATATACGTAGTTTCAAGTTTTGCAGGTTTCTGATACTTTGCTTCGGGACGATACAATTGCTAGATGTTAAGTGCGCACTTACCATATATATATATATATATATATATATATATATATATATATATATATTAACAAGACGTGAGTGTTCACGCCTTCAAAAACACTAGTAATTAGAACAAATATAGACACTGTGACAACTGACTTTCGGACATTCGTTTTAGCGGTTTTTGTGACGAAAAAAAAAAACAATTGCTGATTTGAATGTTACGAAGTCATTGCAAATAATTTCTCTCGATTTATGTTTGATTAACTTCAGAGAAAATTCTACATTCACGTGTGTGTGTACGTGTGTGTATGTATAACTGATATAAATATTATGTTATGGGTTCAGTTTTAAGTTAACAAATATGCCATTCAGAGTGACAGTGTAATTCACGCCCTTCGGAAGCGTTTTAAATATGCAAAAATTAACTTAGTACAGGCGGTTCACCTTAAAGTGAGCACTTCCTAACATTAATGACAATCAAAGAAACGTAGGCCTACTACTTGCGGCTATACAAGTAAAGTTTTGAGAGTTGTGAAATGTTTACTCTAATTTCTAGCTACATAGAAGTTTTCATATTAAAAATAGTAAAGGTATAGGCATAATTGCTCGCAGAAAATTGTGAGCACTGTTCAGTTTATTCTTAAAAGCCAACATGAGCTTAGCATTACCAAAAGTTTTATTACAGCAGTAGAGCTTTTAACTTAAAGCAAGATTGCTGTAATTTCCTACGTATAATTATTAGTTTTCTGGTAATTCCATCAGTTGAAGTCTTTACATACTGTAAATTACACATACAAAAAGATAAAATGTAGATATTTTTTAGTTCAATGTACTTCGTTCTTGCAATAAGTAGTGCGAAATGTTACCGAAGAAGGAATTTTCGTGGCTCACTACCCAAGTTTAACATAACCGGTCCTGACGCGGGAGTAGAATATTACCATGGCCGCAGGTAACCTAACCTGCTTACTGCCAGTACAACTGCACTGCACTGTGTCGACGTGATACTGCAAGCATTCACACCGGCCTTCATGCGGCCCACGGCCATACTGACCAACGAGCTATATAGTTAACATAGAGGGGCGGAAACGCTTCCAAAGTGAAGCCCAATTGAACGGCTGTTTTGACCCTAGAAAACATTGCGAACAGCAGTGTGGCCAACATTATGTTGAAAATCCGTCTTATGTTCGCATAAAATCCGTTACTTTATAGCTCCACTATATTCCCGCTAAACACAGGAAAAAATGGCAATAATTATTGTAATATATTATAATGTAATAATGTTTAAATTAGCATAATCGCTCTCGTCTCTCGACCGGATATAGGAGTCCGCCATTTTATCTAGGGTCGAAATACCACGTTCAATTGGGCTTCACCTCAGAGCCTTGGAGATTGCTATTTCCGCCCCTCTATATTTACTATATAACTCGTTGATACTGACGCATGGAAACACATCGGTACTCCAGTCGAAAATATAAATCCAAGATTAAGCTGCATTTTTCTCCCAGGTATCTTATGCTGAAATAAATCAGCAGGAGAAAATTCCAATAATTCTTATGAAAAGGATTTTATAACGGCAAATTATACACATTTGTGAAAACGACATACTGTTATGCACTCCATTACAGACAGAATTTCACTTCAGGGTGTGTTTATAGATGATTTTTTTAAATTGATACACTCAGTAAATGCATTTGGTATGTCAAGTGTATGATTAAATTTCAGTAATTGACTAGTGAAATATTGTCCTACATAAAATGAGTTTATTAATTATTGAACTCTACACAAGCGAATAAAAATTTTGTTTCAACTGACACATTGATAATAAAATATTTACAATATTATGTCTTACACATCAAGTTCTAAACACTTTAACTCAGTAACACATTGCAGAATATATTTTTCTTTGAATATTAAATACTGCGTAGTTCTAAGCAGCACAAGACGAAACACTCGTGTATACAAGACAAGCATATAGAACTGTGACAGTACGTGTCAACAGATTTGCAGAGTTGATTATTCCTTGTGGTCTTAGTCTGTCTTGGTATTCCTGTAACAATTACAAACAAGTTATCTGCTTTCATTGCAGAGTACGACATCTCAGCAGATTTTTTTTGGTCATCATTGTCTCTAGAATTAGAAACATTGTAGGATGTCTATTAATACCGTCTTACAATGTCAGACGATAACTGCTGTTATTTATTCTCTTGTAACGTCTTGGTAACAACAATGACGTTTCTTATCTTCTAGTGTTAGACTATAACAGACAATAATACGGCGATGGCTATATGTCTTGTAACATTGACGTGTTTTCTGCCGGAGTCGACAGACGAACTATAGGCGATTTAGAAATGTCTATGGTACGGAAAGCAGTGCATACATATGTTTTATTTTGGCTTCTACACTCTTCTTTCTTTATAAGAACACAGTTTACTGAGACAAAGAATATGTTTATTAAAAATGAACCTCTACAAATTAAGTTTTTCGTAAACAAATTTTTAAAAGTTTATTGTAATTATTGTAAAAAAAAAGTTTCGTCTTTGTTATGGCACGATAGTGCTTTACCGCAAGTTACTAGCCTCAAATTGATTTTTCCTGTAATGAAAGCGGTTTTACGGTCTTACAGCATGTTGCAGTAGTAATATGAAGCATTTTACGGGCGCCGCCGACCCGCGCGTTGGTGGCTCGAAACTGACGGAGCTATAAGGGTGACCTAGGAGAGCGCGTCAAACGCCGCATTGCCTGTACGACCCCAGCGCTGAACTATCGTGCAAGATTATTTTCGAACTAAGTTGTGACCATATCATTGTTTTGGTGGAAAGCCGGTAGCAAATTTCGTACATGTCATAATCTTTGTTTCACTTACATCTGGTTAGTATAGGTCGTTCGGGATAAAGTGAACACTAAAAATCCAACCTTTGAAAAATATCACTAGCCGTTACTGCATATAATCAAACATCAACTATTGTTGCCTTACTGATTGTACTGTCGGTAACAAATTACCGAATTTAGATCCGCGTATTTGCTATTCGTATACAACACTAAGGAAAGAAAATGAACCGAAATCGACATAATTGTATTTTATTGCTATAATTAATATAATAAACCTTATTTTATGAAACAGTATCGATTCATACTGGGTGCAAAATTTATCTCACACGCGCAAACATCAAGTGACGTGTCCAGAGAAGTTATACATGTCCCGTTGTTAGCCGTTACGCGCGGAAAGATACGAATTGGCTGAAAATAGAACTTTAGCAGGGCTTTTTTTAGTGCTCACTTTATCCCAAACCGCCTATAGGTATATTTTGAAGTACGACAGTCTGAAAATGCCGTTTATAGCTATATTAGAAGGCTTAGGAACAGTGTTTTAAAAAGCGTGATGTATTAATAATAACATTCCGTCCTAGTCAGAAGTGTGTTTGTTTCATCGTACAATAGCAAAGTGGCCGCATGCGAATACTTAAGTAAATAACTGTTTACGAACACACTGCAAAGCATTCTAAGGACGTTGAAAGTGGCAACCGTAAACTTTCAAATTACGCGCGTGTGTGTGTATATATATATATATATATATATATATATATATATATATATATATATATATATATATATATATATATATATAATTCTACAACATATCTGAAACGGCCATTTTGCACAGTTTTGTTTCAGCAACTACTACTCGGATAGAAAGTTGTAGAACGAGTTAAGAGGGCGTGGTACATATTTCAATGCTAAAAACGTTAATCTAGAACTGTCGGTTTCTTGAATCTTGCGAAAATTAAACAATAGCAATCCTAGACAATAGTTATAGCCAACGTTTTAAAAAAAATTCTTTCCAGTGTTGCGAACCTCTGAGGCACAATCTCTGACGCCGGAACCTCGCGAATTTAACTGCAGCGCAAGAGATCACGCGTAACGAATTAGTAATTCTGGACAAATATTTACTCATAAAGTTGGCAAATACCATTATCTAGGATTGTCATTGAGTTTTTTATCCATTTTGGGTTCGAAAAAAGCGTAGAAATCAATTGATGATTTCTGCGTTTATTTATCTACCACGCACTCTTAAGTAGTCGGGCTAACGTGTTGTCGACAGCGAGTTCAATAACACTGGCTTAGAGAGTAAGGTACGTGTTAAGTGTCGGTCGTTTCCTATAAGGAGGTTACAACCCAGAATTCACCTGGAGTGATATCTGAAAATCATACAAAACTGAAATAAGGGCTGCCGTAAATTGTTTTCTCTGCGTCATCTTTCTCATTGGTGTACAAATACATACTAAATTAATAATGGTCCGGTAAGTGTATTACTTGACATATGATCCAACCACTAGATGACAGCGTTTCCATCTCAGTTCCATAGTTACAGTAGAATGCACACCAGTGTAGCATCTTGCACGGGAACTATGTGGCACTTGGCCCTCTGTTTTCCTTCCCGTTGATTCTACTGTGACTCAGACAAACAAACTAACCTGAGTTAGGCGGGATAATAGACAGGATAATAGTCCATTAAACTGAAGAAATACTCTAACATTCGTAGGTGTTATATTTTTTCTTAACAAAATGCATGTATCTGACTTAAGCTTTACAATGGATATATCCATTTCTTTGTATGCTTTAGGTTTTTGTATTAGTTCTATAGGTTGTCGATAAAATTAACGTATCCAGCGAAATGTGATGAATGGTTTAGAATTTTGTGTATACTTTCTGAAGGCAAAACTAGGAAAATATAATGACTGTGCCAGAGCTGACAGTTTTTTGTAATGCTACAATCGTGTCATATCTTCTGTAACCAGAACAAAACGAGCGCAATTGGGACCTATGAATATACGGCAATAAGGCTGACTTTTGTTTGTTCACTACTTGCCTCCTCGTCTCTAAGCGGGAAAATGCTCAACTAGCGATAGTCCTTCTGTAAAAGACAACATTTATGTTCTCCCTCTTAGCAGGAATGTGACAACCACATGACGCTCTATACATTCGCATTTTTATCTCGGCCATGCGGGTTTCATCTACTTGTGTCCGTCGCGCCTGTTTGGTTGCTGGAGGTGACCGATATAGTACATTACGCCGAGTTCCACATTAAAGCATAAATACAAAAATTGAACTTGATATCTAAGTACTGCCTAGCGCGAAGCACAGCTGGAACGTCGATCATTGATATTGTAAGCCCGGAGATATATCGTATGTGCCGAGTAAGAGTGGAACATCCGACTCAGTATAATATTCCAGTCTTTGATATAGTCAGTTCCACACACGAGTGCAGTTTTATGACAAGTCGTATATGACATCCTGTACTGGATGTTCGTAAAACAATTATCGAATTAGCGAGTGAAGATAAAATATGTCAGCAGCACACAATACGAAACCTTGGAGACCAACACAACAGACTGCAGAGAAGTATCCTAGAATAGCTACCAGATAAATTTAAACTTACTCTTTCAGAGGCTACATTAGTTCATATTTTCGCTTTCTGTGTGTATAGTTATGTAGTGGAGTCAGTCTGACAGAAAACATACTAGGTTCATTCATGGAATGTAGCATCATGGCTAGTTTATTAAAACTTCATTTACTCTACTAAGTCCGTAACAAGTGCTAACGTTTTTTAGCAGCCGACAACCACCCTGACCCATGCCGTCGCATCTTTGATAAAAAAAATGTAATTATGCAGGTCATACGTGTAGGTGTATCTTGTTTGGGCGGGGGAGGCCGCTGTTGACATTAATTCCCAAAACCCTTCGATTGGCTTAAAAATAAAATTTAAAAAAATTTACTACTGTAAAAAAATTTTCATGTGTATTTTTATACAGTAAGTGACAATCATATAAATTAGTGACACTGTCTCCTTTTAGAAGCGTGTCATATTACGACTCTATGCGTATTGTTATACAGTAAGTGACAATAATATAAATTAGTGACACTGTCTCCTTATAGAAGCGTGTCGTATTACGACTCTATGCGTATTGTTTTATAGTAAGTGACAATCATATATATTAGTGACACTGTCTCCTTATACAAGCATGTCAGATTACGACTCTATGAGTATTGTTATACAGTAAGTGACAATCATATAAATTAGTGACACTGTCTCCTTATATAAGCATGTCAGATTACGACTCTATGCGTATTGTTATACAGTAAGTTACAATCATATAAAGTAGTGACACTGTCTGCTTATAGAAACGTATCATATTACGACTCTATGAGTATTTTTTCTACTGAAAATAGTAATATATTTTTATTTAAACATGCTGGATAATTTTTTTCCTTAAGCGATGCAATAAATTACAAAGTGCGTTGTTATGTTTTACTAGTTTAGGTACAGTATGTGAATAATTAAGTAATAAGCTAAACCCTTACTGTCACAATTTAAAATATATCATCCTAAAATCTTGACATTTGACACGGGCTCTAAAATTATGGCAATACATTGCATATTTTCTTTGCCATGAATTATAATACTAAAACTGGAAATACAAAATTGTGGACATGATTCATTATTCTCCGTATTGGTTCCAAAACAGTAAGTCTGAGACCATGTCCAGTCTTGTTACCTTGGTCATGATTACTCACTGCATGTAAACCCATTACAAGCTGTGCTACCAATAATAATTAGGAGGCAGCTGCACTCTCATTGGCCTATATAAGACCCTTGTTTTTTCAGATCTCACAGCTGGAGTGGCTCAGATTGTGCCTGAAGACGAAAACAGATACCAGGTCCAGAAACGTAGCATCTGTAGTCGATAAAAGCCTACAATTTTCTTCTGTGTTGTCGTTTGTGAGTCGTGTGTGTTCACGTGTATCTTGGTGTGTCGTGTGTGTTCGCGTCATTTATCATTTGTGTAGTCGTTGCTGTCCTCGTACATCTTGTCACCATTTGTCATTCACCTTATTTGGTTGATTTATTGTTATCCAGTTACATGCCCTTCTTCTTGATAAGACGGTTTTCCGTTCTGAAATTAATTTGTGGCGTTTTTGTTGTATTAATGGGTTGTCGTGTTGTGTTTCTGGAAACGACTTTTTTTTTCTTTCCAGAATTCTATGTCTTTTATATATTTGTTGATTTGTAATATTTATTTTTCTTTGCTTTTTGTTATATTGCAGTTTTTTTGCAACGCGACATGATTCGCTCGTAGGGGTGTAAGTCCACAAAAATGGTTCATACTTAGGGCCCGGTAGTTTTCGCGAAAATATTTTGCAACACTTTGTTTCAGTGCCTTACGTGCACACCTGCATCTCTGCTATGTGGTCAGTGATTGTATGCCTTAACATACAACGCCTGGAGGTTAAACCCACAAATCACAGACGTGTTGTGTCACAGTTATACATATACTGATTGGCACAGTTAAATTAATAATAACACTGCACAAAATTACTCTGCCAATAATCATGAAGTTGAGCTGCAGGTGCGCACGTAAGACACTGAAACAAAGTAGGGCAAAAATATTTTCGCGAAAACTATCGGGCCCTATTGATATATTATAATAATAACCCATTGCAGTATCGTTCAAAGAACAGGCACATCGTGCAACTTATACGCATTATTGGTTGCAAGGGGTCAAGTCTGTTTCCAGAGTTTTTGTGCGGAAGTTAACAGTAATGATTCGTTTGACGTTGTTGTACCTATGTTTCATATTTTTCCAGCTGTCACGACTATTTGTCAGAGATGCTTGCGACCAAGTACATAAAAAAAAAAAACAACTCGCACATGCTGAAAAATTGATGCAGGCTCTGGAAAAAAGTCAGTGTTAATTTAATGATAGGTTTGTTGAACATATATTATTTATAAACTACTGCATCGTCTAAAGTAATGATTTATTTTGTAACGTTAGAATATATGTTTCCAAGGAACGTTACATTCTGTCACTGTAACACAGCAGCAAATAAAAATATCTAAGGTAATCTCAGCTGTTGTTCATATTAAATAAGCACCTACGTTTATGTACATGCATTTTGAAAATTGTTTCAGTTGTACGTGTTTAACGAAATCAGCTAGCGTAATATAGACGTAATCTGAGTAAGTGAATAATTACGTGACATGGGTTACTTATTGTAGTCCTAAATGTTTTAGTTAATTTAACAGGATGTACATAAAACTTTGTTTGTCTATAAAACGTACATTTATGTAGGCTATAAGCAAAAACATTTTTAAAACGGAAAACTGTTACGGGGATAAAAAATTATAGTAGCAATTGTAACTCATCGATAGGAGAATGTTGAAGATCTCATTTACCCCAAAGGCGTGTAATAAAATGAGTCTAGAAATGGCTAAGACAGATCGAATATTGGTTGATTTGGTATAAACAAGAAATATAAAATACTTCGGGCATGTTAACCAGAGGACAGAAGTACGAAATTATAGAACTTATTTTCCAAGAAGAAATTGTGGGGAAAAGGAGTGCAGGTAGACGAAGAACAGAGGACCATATTGGATTCAAAACATCAAGGATTGAACCGGTATAACCTTTGTTCAGAATCTCATCCAGGATACACGACTACGTATATTTTAGCTGCCGCAGATGATAGCCTACGTTCTTGTAGAGTATGGCACTCCGAAGAAGAAGAAGAAGAAGAAGAAGTAGTAGTAGTAGTTCGATTGTGTTTAATGGGACAAATGTACACGACTATATACGATTTTAATGTACTGGTGGAAAGGTCTAAGAATTGTTAGTTCTAGGTTGGTACACACCAATCGTGGCAAGTGTGTGTGTGTGTGTGGGGGGGGGGGGGAATCAGTGAATCAGTGAATGTTCACAGTTTTTTCCAGTTGTTTTCAAAGAACAGTATTAACTTATTGAATCAGTGAAACATTGCTGGAAAATCTGTGGACATTCACTTATTAAATTGTGGAATGTTGGCACTCTTTATCGGAATCAGTGAATAGTCGCCGATTTCACAGTGGTTCCTTACTGATTTAATTTGTTGAAACTGCTCCGTCCATCGATGTGAATCAGTGTGTACCCACTGATTCAGATTTTGATTATATATATATATATATATATATATATATATATATAAACAAGAGTCAGCCACCAATCAATGTGCTTATTCTTCTTACGTCCGTCATAACGCGGGTCTGATGCAATATTTACAGATTTAGTCATCAAGTGATAAAATAGCAAATAATCCTGTCGGAAATAAATTATACCAGAGTGAGTAGTTTACAGTTGAATCATATGTTATCTTCGAGACATGTTTAAGGTTTAACTATACGCTTTATGGACGGATTGTCTGTATTTAAGTCGTAATATTTGTTTAAGTGTATAAATAAAAAATGAGTTTTGGTAGAACCTATTTTATGTATATATTCTTTAACATTTTTTTCGCTAAAGTTTCATTGCCTGTTCAATGCAGTTCGTAAACAGCGAGGGAAAAAGGAGTGTACTATTTTTTTCTCTCGCTGTTTACAAATTCAATTTAACGTGTAAAGCAATTTAGCGCACAAAGGTTAAATAACGGTACTGTACATAAACTTTGTTCTACCTTATCAAATTATTATGCATTCTCTTAAACGATTATTACGACTTAAAATCCAATAACTTGTATGTCAAGGGAATTTTGGAATCATCACGTATTTAGGTAGTGCTGCTAAATGTCTCGTCACCAGTGACATATGCTGAGTCGAAGCTCAGGTAAACGGAAAATTCGGGAAAGAGAAGAGCCAGTGGCAGGTTGCTAACAAATATCCCAGTATTCGCCAGGAGTAATGTGTAAACTCTGGAAAACAGAAATGAAGATGGACAGACACTACCTCGTTGAGTAAGTCATGATCAGAAATGTTTCCCTCTGCTGCCACACACTTATGTCCTGCGTGGTTATTTTAATGTCACCGTAGACAGCGGTAGTGTAGTGGTTAGTCCACTCGCCTTCCACCAAGGCGATCCGGGTTCGATTCCCATATGTCACGTGTGGGAACTACGAACACGCGTTGCGTTTGACTGGTAGATTTTCTCTGATTTATTCAGTTTTCTCCAGGTTTTCATTCGGCGCTGCGCCAATATCTCTAACCTGCAGTGGTGGCATGTTGGCGTATAGTAGTGCCTGAGGGAAGGGTAGAGAGCCTCATTGCTATGGACCAGGTGCAGAACGTAACTCTCTCTGTGCTGCAAAGAGGAATAACAGCTTCCTGCGTGTGTGAGGGAGGGAGGCAGGTAAGTACCTGAGGGAACAGTTCCAACAATGCATGATACTTGTGGCACCTAGGTTGTGAGCCCACACACCAGCATAGTACTGTATTCCCTCGTGTGTGGAATACTCTAGAGAACCTGACCTCGCTGCTTGACGTGAACTCTCCACTGTGACAATGGCCGCCCGCTGGTAGTGCGACATCTTAGCCACATTTATGTTTATTTGAAAAATTCATCAAGTCTAGGTATCTTTATGTATATTGCTGGAAACATATACTAGTACGATTTTAAAAATCATTTTCCACTAATACGTAATAATAATAACACGGTTTTTTCGAGTAATACAAATATTTTAACGTACAGCTTTAAACGTTATGTCATTATTTTAAGTCTGGTGTAACATGGTTAATTTTATCTGAAAAGAATGAGGTCTTTCATTTGAGATTTTGACTTGTAACTATTTCTAGTGTAATAAATATTGTCTCAAAATTTAAACTCTAACAAACGACCGAATTAAACAACTAACGGCAATAAGTTTTCTTGATATCATCATGACGATATAAATATATTTCTCACCTATAACTTCGTTCTATTCTATGTTTTATGTAGGAAAAAAGTTCTGTTTCACTGGTTTCAGAAATGAATTCACTAACAATTTTCATACATATTTGTGACTGTAATTTTGAACAATAGTTATTTGAAGCTATAATTAAAAAATAAATATTAGACTTTTCGGCACCTTTAACTGAGCGTTTTAAAGAGCTCTGCTTGGTTCGATCTTTTGTTTTATTGCGCATTAATTTATCATAAGTGAACGTTATACATTTGCTTATTTTACACGAACGCGTCGGTCTTATTTCTTATTAATTCTCTACGCATTTAACACATATTTACTGAATTAACCTCTAATTCCATATGTGCTAAAATCAGGTTATGGGGCAGTGACACGTAACCTTTCCGTAATAATATGATTTTAAAACTAGGAATATTTTTCTCAGATGAAAGCATATAGAGGAGACTGACCGTAGCCAATTTTAAACTACATTTTCTAGCACTAACTTTTTATGTATGTGAATAATTATAAACATCCCATAAATGTGGATACTGTACAAATTGCAATGCTATAAAGCAGTTCTTCGTAGACATTTTGTCCGCAACCATGTCAACGTAACCTACCATCTTACCAACTTCCTAACTTTTGTTGGGAAACTCACCCAAAGTATTTCTGGAAGTGAATCCGTATGGCAAATGGTGACAACCGTTGGCTACAACTTACAGTCTAAATGAACACGAAGAGAAGATAATTACATTTAAAATTTTTGTTTACAATTCTTACTACAGAAAAAAAATATAAAACAGCGTTGATTTAAACCGTGATGTTTTTAACATAGTTAAGTGTTATCGAGATGTAAAGTATACGAAGAAATCAGCTTTGCAACCACACATCTGCGTAAAAAACTTCAATTTGTTTGGTACATAGCGAAAATACCGGTAACATACTTTTTTTACAATCGTTTAGTTTTCCAATGCATGCTACTTTTTAGTGTCATAGATACTTATCACATATATTATTGTATTGCTTTTTTACCCTACGATAAAGGGACAGGTTCATTGTTGAAAGTTTTGTAAAGTCATGTCCGACAACGTAAACCGCATGCAAAAACAGCGCATTGCGTGTAGAATGTGGTATATATTTAATGTACGTGCTATTAAACTCCGCAGCCTATCAACATCAGGAATATGAATAATAATGTAAGGAGTGGACACATTTGCTCAACATTTAACAGTGATGTTTTGGGCGCTATTGAGTCTGATATGATGCACGTTTGAAACTACGAAAGAACGTGTGATGGGCGATGGTATGAAGGAAGTACCCCGAGAACATTCGCTAGTTGATAGGCTACAGCTAGATAGTTAAACGCTGAAAACTCTAATTTAAATATGCTAGTTTTTGAATCACAATAAGTGAATCATCAATCCTAGCTAATGAAGTTAGCCAATCTTATGAACAAACATTGGCACAGGACGATGCATTTGTGAAACGTGATCCATTGCGCCGCAATTAAATGTACTAGATGTAGGCGCCAGAGAGTGTTTTTCAAAATCACGTTACTAGGAAAAAAATTTCCGTTCAGAATGTTGGCAAATAATTTTGTCTAGGACTGTTGTTTATGATTTCAGCAAATTGTTTTCGATAAAACTATAATTATTAACTGACACTTTTAGCATACACTCTCAAGTAGAATTTCTGACAAGAGTGAAACCAGAGAAAACCTATAAGGTAATGTAAACAATGTCGCCGTGCTGTAAGGCATATGGTGTTTGTACAATCGAAGATAAAGGGCGGGTAAGGACAGATGGAAAGGGCGTATACTACAAACAGTGTTGCCAATGTCGCAGATTACGTGCGGCCACTCCCTTGTTTCACGCTGTGCCGCAGACACTAGCCCCACCCTTTCATTGGTTGTAATTGTCGAGTCTGATATATCGCTGCTTTTATAGCTTCATAAAACAACCTATCAGGTTAGAAAGACTTTACAGGGACTACAATACTGCAAGGCACTTCTCAGAAGTCACTCCTCATGCATGGCTGAATGTCCTTTCCTTTTGCCTGGTTTTAATTCAATCCGAATATTAAGTTTTAGTTTTTCTGTTACAAAAATGAAGAGTGTTCGTAGGCTGTAAAATAATTTTACAAATAAGCCCCTTGATTCTTCGGGGGGATCCCCAAATGTGCGTTTGCGCCTGTTCTATATTCTAGTAAAATAATAATTGAGCTTAAACATAATTTTGCAGGGTATGTAAAACTAATGTTTCCGTGTTCGAAAAGTTAAAAAATGTATGTACAGGTCAGTAAGACAACAGTAATAATATTTAACAAAATATTAAACATTGATTAATGTGAACCGTTTTTGTGTAAGTTTCCTAAAAAAATAATAGAATAGATTTGAATATAAACGTAGAGTCATATTTAAACATATTGGGTTAAAATTTACTTACAACAAAATGACGACACATTTTAATATGTATACTTTGATTACAAGGGACGCAAGGAAGGCTTACACGCTTTAAGGCCGACTCTTTCTTGCTCACCACATGCCATATTGCACCCTCAGTACAATACCTACACAACTAAAAATCAACATTTTTGATATATGTATTTTTCTCTACCTAACGAAACTAAGAAAAGCATTCCAAAACTTAAATTAAAAAGTTTTCTTTTTAGCATCTCTGCCAAGACTGATATTTCTACTATTTAAGCATCATGAAATGAACAGCAGAAAATTGTTTTTCATTGCAATATCAAAATATTTTGTGTTATGTTTATATTACACTGTAATCATCAAACAATCAGAATATATATGTAATGACTGCATTTATCTCAAAATGTAATATTTTGAGTTATGTTAGTATTGCATTGGGGATGCGATATTGTCTCTTAAGTGCAAGGCATCTGTCTGCCCGCCGAGGACTTCGTAGTTCGTCACAACAGCTAGCATACTTTTTTATGACTTCCTACTAATACTGTATCCATATCATTGATTGCATTTCATTAGCTTCCTGAAATGTAAATATGACTGAGTCAAGCAAACTGTTTTATTTTAAAAAGTATTCTCTTACTGCATCCCATGTGATAGGTAGATATTAAGTCAAAATTAAATGTACAATTCACCTTCTGCAGAAGCAGCTTCCTAAATGCAGTTTCTTTACCAGAACATAAAATTTGTTGCGCCGAAGCAACATTTTTTTCTAAGTGCGAACCATTTCAAAGAATATTTTGTCGTAAAAAACGTTTGGTTTGAAGCAGTTATAGAAAAGTAACCAAAATATTGTTACAAGTTTGGAGAACACAAACTTCATATGTGGGCAATTCCCATGAGTTCTTTGGGATAGAGGTCTTATAATTACAAATAAAAGAGTTAAATTAAGTACTGGATTTAATAGCTCACAAAGCTACGAAATACACAAAACAGTAATCAACTAGAACTCTCACAACACAATTAGTTATGCACACAATTACTCCTGTGTC
>PNEQ01071528.1:0-13377 GCA_003012365.1 Medauroidea extradentata
ATATATATATATATATATATATATATATATATATATATATATATATATATATATATATATATATATATATATAAACACGTGTTTATTTATTACCAACATATATATTAATATATATGCTGTTCATTATAAGCTGAGCACGCAGTAGAACTTGTAATTAATTAAAAACATATTTCATTGGGTCAATAGATGTTAACTTTTGAGGGTGTTGAAACGTTTACACTGGTTATTAGTGACACATGGAAGTTTTCATATTAAAATTGTAAATATGAGTGCAAAAAGACTGAAAGAAAACTTTATGCTGTGCTCACTATCGTGAATCACAAATATATATACATATATATATATATATATATATATATATATATATATATATATATATATATATATATATATATATATATATATATATATATATATATATATATATATATATATATATATACTAGCTGCCCCAACAAACGTTGTTTTGTCACATAAATAACTTATTGTAAGTGTGTAAGGATGTAGTATATTAGTGGAAGAGGTCTAATAATAAAGTAATTAATAAATAATAATAATAGAGCAGCGACACCTGGTGAGGATAGACTGGTATCAGCTCGTGGGGATAACTGATCAATTATCACTTACACAGTTATCGACCGGGTTCTTAAATTATTAAATTAAAAATATTTACTAAACAATAACACTTAGGAGTATAAAAAATAGATAAAAACCTATTCGCATACCTACTGAATGTATATACAAAATTTCATTGAAATCGGTTCAGCCGTTTCCGAGGAGTATGGAAACAAACACAGTGACACGAGAATTATATATATATATATATATATATATATATATATATATATATATATATATATATACACATATACATATACATATACATATACATATATCACGTATATTATGTGCAAAGTAAGGAAGGCAGATAATTATATTTTGAAATGATCATCTTAACTTTATTAATTAATGAATTATTCTGGTTTATTTTTTATTTATTTGTTACTAAAATTTTATTTATTTTTAATTTATTTTTTATTAATATTTTTTTTGTACACACACACATATTTGCTGTTTAATCTGAAATGCATCAACCAAAAATTACGCAATAAAAATGGATAAAGTTTAAAATATTATCTCGAGTAATTCCTTTTTCATTTTAGAACAAATGGACTTCAAATAAACTATGTTTACTAAATTTTAAATAATGGATCTCTATTTTCTCACATAGGCGTAGGATAACTTCAATCGATTTTAATTATTTAAAATTGATAATTTTTGGCAGAAAATGTTTAATTTTTTCCTCTTCATATGAAGTACCTAACTTCATAGATATATTTCAATTTACATAAATAAAATATATGAACACAAAATTGGCCGGGATTTTGCCGCTAGAGAGTTTTCGTTTAACTAGTTGGAATAAGCGGATGAAGTATGCAGATAACTTTTTTTATGTTCCTTGAACATTTTTTTTTATTTATTTTTCTAACTATCCAATTTGAATAAACATCACACGAGAATGTGCTATTCTTAAGAGTGCGTGGTAGTTAAATAAACGCTGAAAACATCAATTGATTTCTACGCTTTTTTAGAAGAAAATGTGGCTAAAATACTCAATGAAAATCGTAGATAATTGTATTTGCCAACTTAATGAGTTAATATTTATCCAAAATTACTAATTCGTTACGCGTGATCTCTTGCGCCGCAGTTAAATGCACGAGGTTCCGGCGTCAGAGATTGTGCCTCAGAAGTTCGTAACACTGGAAATAATTGTGTTTAAAACGTTGGCTAAAACTATTGTCTAGGATTGCTATTGTTTAATTTTCCCAAATTGGCATCAAGAAACCTACAGTTGTATATTAAAGCATTTAGCGTTGTATTATGTACAACGCCCTCTTTAGGCTTGACTTACATGATATCGAATTATACACACTTTCATGGCATGTGTAGACCAAGACGAGTTGTATTAACTTCTGACATAGCCTACTGCTTCACGTACAGACATGTATGTATCGAGGTCGTAAGAATAGAACCGACTACAATAGGTTTACATAATTAATATAGTAAACGGAGAGCAAAAAGGCCAAGGTGTATTGTTGATAGGAATTAAGAACTATATTACGGCATTGGCCTGTTGCAGTAACTTCGGAAAATGAAGATAAGTCGATATCAGGAAGGCCGTATTAAGGGTATCTAACATAGGTCCTTCCGAATACCAGTCCAGTATAACCACAGTTCCACCTTTCTTGTTACTTGTAAGTTCAAATTGTAGATTAAATCAAGAATACATCTCGTGACTGTGAAGCAAGATCTTTCTGACTACTCGGTTGTTTAATCAACTATAAGTAACGTAGGAAATAGAAGGCCGTGGCATCGCAGTCTCTCTATTCACGTTGTCAAAATACAAATACAGAACAAGTTATATTGGAAGAAGTGGCATAATAGAGAATGTATTAATACCTGAAAGTGACGATCCTTTTCACTGAACTTACATATGGTAGGCAGTTCGGACCACAAAGTCTTCAGGCCAATTCCCTTTGTGAGATTGACAGAGATATCTGCAACATAAATTCCACTTTTAAATTTCAGTGACGTTCTGTTAAACATACATATGCAAACATATTATTACGTTGTTGAAAAATAAAGCATTAATTTATAAAGCTTTATTAAATAATATACTTCTGTACGTATTGGGAATTATTAGTCTCAGTATTAAAAAGTTAATTAATATATGTTAATTTACAATACCATATATTTCATTACTTTGTTCCAGAAGCCACCACATGTGATTATTTTGTAACCTTACATGGCTGCGGTGTTAATAAATAGATAAAAATTATTTAATTGGTTTAGGTAACATTATCGCAACTCAACAATATTTACTTAATGGGAACATTAATGTCGGACAACTACACTCTTATGACACTAGAAATGCTGAACACCTGTACGTATGTAGGGTATGTACTAATTACTGACTCACTGTTTACTCTGTTAAACTCTACAACTCGCTACCTGAGAAAATTAAGAGCTTGAGAAACATTCATAGTTATGAGAAAATCTCAAAGCGCTAATCACCAAATCCATAGTAACATGAGATAGTATCCTAACTGATATATTAGGTATTCACCGGAATCTAAAATTCTAGATTATTTGTGCTTACATATTCAGGTTCCATTGTGTGTAGGTGTGCAAGTATATATCCATTGTTCATACTACACCAGTTCTCAACTCAACTGCAGGTCTTATTCCTTGCTACCCCTATTCTCATGCAAAAGGTACAGCTGCCCGTGACAAATGAATGATTGCTCTGTACTCAATACAGATATTATGTGCAATATTGTTGATCTCCATTAGCTTTGCCAATAACTGATGTAATATGATTAATTGTTTATGTGTTCTAAGAAGTGTAAATAGATTTGAATTAGTGTCTGTACAGAAGTAACTTATGTATTTACTACCTGTCTTTACTTAATTAATTTTTATAACAAGTAACATGCAGTATACTTGACCTCCAATAGGCTTTGCCAATTGTTGATATAATATGTTTGAATTTGTATGTTCTCTAACAAGGATACATACATTTGAACTTGTCTGTGCTCTAGCATGTGTACACAGATATCAACTTGTATGTACACAGGAGTAGCACGTGTATTTACCACCTCTCTGTACATAATTAATTATATTAGATATATCTCCACCCAGAGTAGAAAATAGCTCAGGGAGATTATCTCTTTTACTGTACTTGTCTGTAAAATTCGTATTTGCTATTATCTGTACGCATAAAAAAAGTCACACTTACTGAGTGAATTACTGAAAGACATAGAGAACTGCAGCCCAAACGCTGGACCTAGAAATGTGACATTTTTGTGTGGGTTCCCCTTACGTCATAGATGAGCACTAAAAAGGGATTTTTTGTAATTCGTCCTCTAAGGGGGTGAAAAAGGGTGACATGTGTTTCATACGATTCGCCTACATAGCTCAAACCCGACGGTCTATCGTCATGACTTTTACTTTAATGGATCAATTATTAAAAAGCAAATTAGCGAATTTAAGGGTTTTTCGAAATTCAACTTTTAAGGGGGTGAAAATACCCTAAATGTGTTTTCGATTAACTATCGATATCTATGGAACGCTTTGGGATACAGAGTTGCTAATTGCTTCAAAATTATGCTGAAGCGAGTACCCAAGAAACACTACACTATTAAAGACTAAAAAGAGGGGAAATTCGTTTTTTATCAATCGTCTATACAGCTCGAATACAGTGGACTATCGTCGTGATTTTTACTTCAATTATACACATGTACTAATATGTAATATACGACTTCAAGATGTTTCGAAAGCTACTAATTATAAGGGTGAATATACGTGAAATGTGTTTTTGATTATTCTTCCATTACTATTGAACTAGTCGTGATGTATAAGTGATGATTGTTTCAGAATGATTTTTACGTGAAGACCGAAAATATTTCAGAATGTTTTCCAAATTCGACTCCAAATGTACGAAAAAAAGGTAACATATATTTTCCATTCGTGATCGATGTATTTCGAGTTAACTGAATTGTTATATATTGACGCAATTTTTTTGCTTAAGGTTAATGCTCATTTAAATACTATAAATGTAGATTAATGAACTTTCGAAATTTCACACCTAAGGGAGTGAAAAGTTATGAACCGTATTGAAAGGTCTTTTCAATTAATCGTCCATATATTTTTTAATCAACGGGCTATCATCACGGTTTCCACTTAAATTTGACGCAACATAAAGTAGCCTTAATATTGTCTATATAGTAATTTTTCGAAATTCTAACCCTGAGACAGCATTGGATCGAGACCGTTTTGTAAAAAATGGAGGGGGGGCTAAAGACGGCTTATGCCGCCCTCTCCTTTTTTTTTCAATGTTATGGTAAGATAAGTAAAATATTAGGTAGAAAAGTTATTAATAATTCTGCAATATTATTTTCATTTTAATAATACAGAAATTTAGATTTTGTTATGCAAAATACATGTACTTCAAAATGTAATGACATTAAACACTTTTCAATTTAATTTTCAGGTGATGACTTACACATAAATATTATAAGCACACACAACACGACACACTACGTTTCAATATAACATGAATGACTTCCCTCTGCCGAAAAAATGAATACATTTTATTTTTAACTGAGTCAGCTTCTTCTAGACAGATATTACTTTTAATTCTTAACATTCTCATACAGTGTGGGCCAGCCTCCCGCCCCTTCTATATGTCACCCGGGGCACATGCCCCCTCATGCCCCCTCTAGATCCGGCACTTCCCTGAGGTGATGAAAAGGTGTGGAATGTGTTTTAGATATAGAAAGATACAGAGTTGCATTTTGTTGATCATGATAAATACGTAAATGCCCACAAAGAGATTTCAGAACTTTTCGAAATTCGAAATCTTAGAGATGTGAAGAAATGAAAAAGTTTGTTAGTAACTCGTAGATTACACTTGGAGTCAATGGGTTGTCTTTGTTTTCACCTCAATTGTATACTTATACAAAATTTAAAAGTGATGGTAAGATTTTGCAAATGCAATAAATAATTATCTCAGTTTTATACTGAGAAAATAAATGTCAAATATTAATGGGGAAACGTACTCTTTGTAAACCCCTCAAAGCAGACGATCGGAAGAAACAAGTATGGCCGTAGATAATTTGTTTATAGTGAAGTTAACATTGTGCATTTATATTGTTACATATAATATGTTTGATATATATTTTGAATAAATTTGACAGCAACTTATGGGCAATAATTGTTTAGTATTTTGTGATTTATTGCACAATGCGAGACATATTTAGGTCGAAAATGAACCTTAAATATCAATTTCAGCATTTGTATTGCAAAGTTTGTCTTGTGTAGTGACAAAAATAACAAAATATTACACATTATTTATTGCCCATAAGTTGGTGTCAGATCTATCCAAACTTATATGAAATAGAGTATATGGTTGTACAACCCATATGAGCCCAGTGACAGAATATTTTATTTTCACACGGGCAGCTGTAACTACATAGCCTGTTGCAGAGTAAACTCAGCCTGTAGCTTTGTTACCCTAACACTTAATGGCCGAGCTACTAATTTTGCGTACAATCAGGTCCTTCAATTAAAGTAAATATTTTCTGTTACGAATAATACACGCCGGCAATGCGGCAGGCGGACAGCTAGCTTATGTCATAAATATGAGTGTTTCGTCGTCTTTTATGCAGTTCTGTACCAGTCATCCAACTGCGATGGAATTTCTGCAAAAAAATTGGGCGGGGAAGGCAAAACGAGGTAGAGGGACAGAACAGGATACCAAAAAATGTTCGTGAGTTGTTTGAATAATTTATTTTCTTTTTTTTTTATCCTGCCACAAGCAGAATGCGCTGCGCACAGAGCATACTTTCTTTCAGCCCTTTTTAGCACTCTTTAGACATCCGCGCGCCATCTGTCGGCCGCATTCTAAATTAATTAGCGTCGCCACGCCTACTGTACCGCTTCTATTACCGCATTGTGAAAGCCACCACTCAAGAAACATGACGTATCTTCGCATTGCTCCTGCTCATTGGGAGATTTTAGTCTTCGGGACTTAGTGCCCATGATCACGATTATTTTGTTTTTTCACATCATGTAGTACAGTTAAATTTTATATGTTAGTGTATGAATTTTGAGGCATTTATTACGAAATTAATTTGTTTTGTGTACTTCAAGATGCAAGCCATCTAGACGACCCTCCGTTAGTAAGTCATCCCACCGCATCCGCGCTTATGTGTCCTGACTTTTTTCGTTAAAAAAAACTAAATTTTACTCTCCACTGCCCTTTTATTTGTTACAGTTTAGTAACCTTGAATTAATAATAAAGTTTAAATGCAGTTGAGAAATCACTCTCAAATTAAGAATAATAAAATATGTGCCAGAAAATACAGAAAAAAACTAAACATACAGCAAATAAAGGACACAAACTTAATAAAGAAATTATAAAAGTTTAGTGAGTTGTGCATGCGTTCGCTAGTTTTTGCTAAAAAGAACTATATTTTGGAAGGAGATGGGCCAAAATGCGGTATAGGGGAAAAACAGACTACCCAAAATGCTTTTAACTTAATGAAAAAAAAAAATTGATTTCTACCAAAACTAATTATAGTTCGGGAGAGGTTTGAGGTAAAACGGGGTACAGCGACAGAACAGGATACCCCCTAAAAAATTGTGGAATAATTTTCCTTTTCAAAATGTTTATAAAACGGACATTAGAAACCCTTAACATCATTTTCTCCCATTTAGCACTTTTCAAAACTATATTGTTTCAGAATACTATGCAATAAATGGAAAACCTGCAAGTGTAGTAATGTGAACCAGCTAGTAGATAAATAAATAAATAAATTATATACCTTTAATATAAGGTTAACCAGACATATAAGCTTTGAATTCTGCTCTGTTCTTACATGATATATTAAGGATTTATTTATTCTCAGTCAATTTTTTCATCGTGTTTTTTTTACCGTGTAGATAAACTTATGTTTGGTATGATTTTACTGTCAGTTTGGAAGTAATATGGAGTAAACGAATTTGGTATCCTGTGCCTATTAATTTTGTAGTGTTAAGAATGAAAAATATTATGTATTTTACGAAGATTGAACCCACGATTCTAGAGTAAAAAGCAAAAATTTCCCACGTAATGAAGATCACTTTATTTACATCATATCATAATACATCGGCTTATTGGTACAAAATGTACTAACACCGTCACAATATATTCAAATATGGTAAACTGAAACAAAATTTCGGGGTAAATGTAATCTAAACTCAAATTATTTTCAGTAGCGTATGCTTGCGTGTGTGTTAGAAACTGAAGTGCGCATGCGCGAAGCATCTGGCTACAATGTACAAGGCTAATCCCGCGACAATCTGTAGTCCGGCGTTAGTTGGCGTTTATGAATAAGGTAACACTTGGTCCGGACTAAGTCAGGACTAACAATGGACTAATTGGCACAAGATGGTCTCAGGACCAACTCGAAACTATCTCACGACTATGAATAAGGACCTAACTTCAAACACACGCATTGTTTTTAACTTTTTGAATTTGTAAAACCGTAATAATTAGAATTAGAAAAAAAATGTAACCTTGAACAAAATAAAATAAATTATCTTTAGAACCGAATACGATAGATATTTTCTCGTTTCGACAGTTAGTTACAAATTTACAAGGTACTCTGTAAATGTCGACATTTTCAAACTTCACGTATGGCCCCGGTGGGGGCGGGGGACTTTTGAGGAAATACGTGTCTGATAAATGTTTAACATCTGACAAATATCAAAAATGCATCTTTCCCGGAATTAGTTGAGACAACAATCAATTTTTACTGGGCTATGTGTTGTACAGGCCTCTGCCAGTGTGATGCGACTATCAGTGTACTGTTCTGTCTTCTGATTCACTTAGGTCCGGTTTCATCAACCAAGATTAAGCGATTTAATCTAGATTAGGGCCAGTTTCCCCAACGAAGTTTAACTTTGCCACAAAGCGAGATTAACAAAACTCGATGAAGAGCTAAACCTGAGTTTAAGTTAGAGGTGTGTTCCACCAACAACACAGCGAGTTTAAGTTACCAGAGATTAGTTAAACTTGGCTGCACGATGGGTTGTGTGAGCTGAGTTGCCTTAATTGTGTCAGAAATACCCGAACACTTGTCGGAAATTGCCGAATGTGTTTTTGTGGATGATTTCATTTGGAAACTTTGTTACAACGTTCTTGAGGGTAAGGATGGAGTGATTGCATCGTACTATCTAGGGGGGGGGGGATACAGCTAGGGGGCTAGGTACCCCTGGGTAACTTTGGAGCAAAGCAAGAAAGAAAGACTAGGGGAAGATAATCCAGCAAATATAAATTACATTATTTTATTGCTGGAAATGCAAATGTTTATCTACACACAATTGTTTAATTATTTTCTCGTCTGTGTATTTTTTGCTAACCTGAATGTACCAAACGTTTAACAGAACCTCATACACTGTAAAAAAAATGTTTTGTACTTTTGCAAAGAAAATCTTTGGAAACCCAGTTGCCAAAGAAATTCTTTGTAAAACTACAATAGTCACCCTTGTAATAAAATACAAGGAATAACTTTGTAGTTGTACTATCAATAAGGAAAAAAAACGTTTAAATGCTCACTGTACTTCATAAATAACACTGAACTTATTTATGAAATAACTTTTGAATAAAAGACGCTTACACGAAATTATTTTTAAAATAAAAATAAATTGGAGGTGGTAAGCGTCGAACCACTCCTCCTACTCACAGAACCTACGCATCTTACCTCTTTTTTTTTTTTTTAATTTTAATAAAATGTTTGGTGCAGCGGCGATGCGCAGTCTTCCGCATCAACACTGCACCAACCATTCCACCCTTTATGTTTTGACATATTTCGAGTGACCCCAGTATTTTTCATAAGACAATTTGTATGGTGACAAGGTTTGAGACCCAATGGACAAACACAAATTAACACCCAGCCTGACCTGGGAATCGAACCCAGAATCCCTCGCACCAAAGTCGGCCGCTCAACCAACTTTTTTTTTTAATGAAAAATGTTTGGTACAACGGCAAGGCTAACGCCTCGCCACTGCATCAAACATCCCCCCCCCTTTTAAGTTAGTTAATGAATGCATTTCCCCAGTAACTTGGTATAGTGTAGTTGTCGTTGTAATGTTAAGTTGTCTTCTGGCACACAGACAAGACAAACACAAACACCCAGTCCTGAACCCGAGGAGGTGGTTGTAAATGTCACCTCCCCGGCCAGGAATCGAACCCGGGACCCTTGCCTCAGCAGCCAGGAGCGCTAACCACTGAGCCAAGTGGCCGGACCAACTGAGCCACGTGGGGTCGGCTCCTCTCGACCACTGTGACTTCTGTACTGTAGGTGTATGTATCAATAAAAGTGAATGGACCGATTGTTTTGACAAGCGGGAATGTATTTGGAAGTCTGTATCATCATTCTCATTAAAGTAATGATGTATTTCTCTAATCCGCCGAGGCAGATACACAGGAATAAAGTCTTCATCGTCTGTATTGTCTTCAAATACCAAATTATACAGTGCTCGCGCCATTTTATAATGAAACTTAAGCGAGATTAGTGACGTTACCCGGCCAAAATCGTGCAGTTAAATTTAATCTCGCTTAAGACGAGAAAATCGAGTTTAACTGCTTGTTGAAACCAAAAACATGTATAATCGAGATTAAGTACCGAGTAATCTAGAATAAATTGCTTAAACTTGGTTGGTGAAACCGGACCTTAATCTGCACTTAATCTCGATTATATAGTATGATGCAAACACTCGCTTCTTCCCCTCAAGAATGCTGTAATTAAGTTTCCAAATGAAATACATAATTCACAAACACACATTCGGCAATTTCCGACCAGTGTTCGGGTATTTCCGACACAATTAAGGCAACTCAGCTCACACAACCCATCGTGCAGCCAAGTTTAACTAATCTCTGGTAACTTAAACTCGCTGTGTTGTTGGTGGAACGCACCTCTAATTTAAACTCACGTTTAGCTCTTCATCTAGTTTTGTTAATCTCGCTTTGTGGCAAAGTTAAACTTCGTTGGTCAAACTGGCCCTATGAGTCGCGCAGCTACAAAAAAAAAAAAAAGTAACCACTGACACAGCTCGCCAGACAAGCCGGTGTCATTTCACTCCTTACTACATGGAAGAGACGTTTATGTTAGGGTCGTCTCAGAAATACTAAGTAAAAACTAAGTGAACACGTTGAGTTATTACTTCACCCACCGTCTCTACCCTCAATCTCTTACTGTTTAGTTTCCTACAAGGTATACGTGTACAGTCAAGTAAGTGAAGTGAAAAATCCTGACATCACGCACGTGACTACAGCCCACGCCTGAGGGTCTGAAGTGTGAGCAGCAAGACTACTGGGACGTTTTAAAACGAGACTTGTCCATGAGATAACCCATTTTATTAATCCCCATGTAATCTTAATATATAAAATGAAGTGTCCTGACACACAAACTCACTCACTCACTCACTCATAAACGCACAGCTCAAACCGCTATACCTAGAATCATGAAATTTTGAGGGAAGCTTTTCCTTGCCCCGTAGGCACCTACTAAGAATGGATTTTTTGAAATTCGATAATGAAGGGGGTGAAAATGGGTTAATTGTGCTTTCAAATAACCTCTGATATCTCATAAACCGGGAAAGCTATCATACTTTTTTTTTTAATTTCAAAATATTGCCCAAACAAATTCATATTTGTGAATTTTTCGATTTTGTGAAGTTCGAAAATTAAGGGGGTGAAAATCCTTAAAATGTCTTTTTCATTAATCTGTGATTTCTCCTAAACCATTTCAGATAGTTAGGTTATGTTTTCTTTAAAATGATGCTTAAATAAATATCTAAAAATTACTTTTAGAATTTTTCGAAATTCGTACTTGAAGCTCTTAAAAAATTAAAATGTGTTTTTAATTAATCCCACTTAACTCCTAAACCAGTAAAATATTGAAATGGCTTTTGTTTTAAACAACCTTACATAAATATATGTATATATATAAAAAGTAATTTCAGGATTTTTCGAAATTCGTTCTTGAAAGCTGTTAAAAAATTAAAATGTGTTTTCAAATAATCATCTATACCGCTTATACCCATTGAGTTACCGAGATGATTTTTTGATAAGAATGAAGCTTATGTAAATTTCTACAAATCTAATTCAGGATTTTATGAAATTCGAAAATTTAGGATGTCAGAAGCAGTAAAATGTTACATTCTCCCGAAAAAAGAGAATGATCATGGAGAAATAATTCAACAAATTGTTTCTTTTTGCCAACCTACTCATAAATAATACGTCTTTGGACTATAGCCTGTACATACACAAGCGTTCACTGAGGTATTGTATAAAGTTCGTGGTGTGGGAGAGGTTTGGTTACGGGTTCGTATCCCGTTCAAGACTTTGTGGTGGGAATTACTATGACGTCATACGAGCATATTGCGCGCGCTCTTTACACAGAGCTAAGACAAATTATAGTTCATTGTTATTGAGTACGCTAGCTGTTAAATGCCTTCATTACATACTTTATCATGAGTTACTGTTTACATTACATAATTTCACGAGGGCAAAGCCGCAGCCGGGCAGCTATTTTATAGAGAAATAAAGATGAATTAAAAACAAAGATGTTCTTGCGATTAATTTACGCTCAGCGAAGTGAACTGGATAAAGCTGTTTGTGTTTGTGGTTTTAAAGATATACAGAGAATATAGTAACACCATCAATTAACACGTATTTAAAAGTTAGTTACTCTTTTCTATAGTACACGCGGGCGAACCCGCAAAGGGACAGCTATTGCAAATATACATTAAATGCACATTATCAGGTCAACATATTCGGTAAGTTTTTTTAAATTTCCGCCGTATGAAACTACTCCAGAAAGCAGTCTACAGTAACCACGTTGACGAGAAGGAATACAAAAATATTTATTTCTCTGTTTACCAACATGTTTAATGTCATATTTCGTATAGAAAGGTTGAAGTTGTGGAGTGGAGAAGGTTGTGGAACATAGACTGTCAAAGGTCTCCTGCTATAATGAACAGAAAATGAACAGACGATACGGTAAATAATGTAAAATACAGAAGAGTTGGATTAGCTACGAATGTTGCAAGGGCAGCAGAAGTAGTGTGCGAGATAGAAAAGTGGTGGGTATTCGACCAGACGTGTGGAGGTAAACGCTGTCAACTTTGGTTTTCATTGGTTGTTATTTCAAAATGAAGTGTTTGTTGAATCTAACAAGAAAAATACAGGGAACAATTTAGCATGGTACGCAGTAAATGTTTACTTTGATTTATGAAAACATTACTGCCGTGTTTTTTTCTTATTCAACATATCCATCGTTCCGTGTATCAAAACTCCACATAACTCTAATACATAAAGCATAACAATAGAAAACAAATATTATACATTCGATAAACGCTTGCATGATATTAAGTTCACTCATTGTCTTTTTGTAGAAGTTGCCTATCCCTTAGAATTTGTCCATTCTTTACTTCAGAATTTTTCATCGTTTCGTTTCTCAATTTATCGTCAATAAAGATGACACTACAGGAAAAAATAAATTTTATTTCTTTCTTGTTCAACGAACGATAACCACTTGAAGCATAACAGACGACACTGAATGTCTCACATCTTGTTTTTTTTTTTTTTTTTTTTTTTTTTTTTTTTTTTTTTTTTTTTTTTTTTTTTTTTTTTTTTTTTTTTTTTTTTTTTTTTTTTTTTTTTTTTTTTTTTTTTTTTTTTTTTTTTTTTTTTTTTTTTTTTTTTTTTTTTTTTTTTTTTTTTTTTTTTTTTTTTTTTTTTTTTTTTTTTTTTTTTTTTTTTTTTTT
>PNEQ01071529.1:0-58111 GCA_003012365.1 Medauroidea extradentata
CATTCCAGTTTAGCAAGTAAAATATCGTGGTCAACACTATCGAAAGCTTTACTGAAGTCTAAAAGAGTGAGGAGAGTAACTTTTTTCATGTCCATGGCCAGTCTAATGTCGTCAACAATGTTTACAAGAGCAGTGCTAGTACTATGATTAGCACGGAAGCCTGATTGGTACTTGTCAAGTTGTTTTGTGGAGTCAAGATGTTTTAGAAAATGTACACGAAATGGCCGAGTGGCAGGCACGACCAAGGAGGAAGGGAAGTTTGCTCGTAGAACTAAGTACTTTGTTTTGCAGCGAGAACGACAGAGAATTTTTACTAAGTGAAAACCATTACATGGAAGAGGTAAAATGCGAAGTTTTATGTCCGGAAGTGAATTTGAACGTATGTGGACAAAACATAAATTACCGTTGGCGGAAATAGTAATGAATCATACAGTGCATGTCTCGACAAACTTCTCCCCGTTCGAAATACTAACGAGCAAACGGCCGGAGATATACGATACCCTGGTCATACCACATTGTGAAGAACAGAAGAGTGAAGAGATAGACGTGAAGGACGAAATCAAGAAACTTGTGAAGAGTTGGTTAGTCGCGATGGCGAAGAGAAGGTCAAGATTTGTCAAGAGGTCTAAGACGAACAGTTTTAACATAGGAGATTTGGTCTTGATTAGAACCCGTCCGATATCACAATACTGGGAATATGTGACGAAGAAGCTATTTTTGCTGTACGAAGGGGCATATAGAGTTAAGAGAATTATTAGACAAAATTGTTACGAACTGGAAACTCTAGACACCCGAGTAATAAAAGGCCGATATATAATCACACAACTACCTACGTCGGTACATATCAAGTGAAGAGTAAATCGTCAGATTGTGATCCAAGAAATCAGTTTATCGTCTACTCTAATACGTGTAATCGCCTGAGTACATGCCTAATTAAGGGTAACGTCGGATGACGGAATTTGCGAAGGAATCAATTGTGATGCGAAAAATTTTGACTGCAGTAATGTTGTTGTGAAACCTTAGTAGCCTGATGGTTGATTTTATGTATTTGTACCTCGACTTTGTAGTCGGAAGGGTTATTCACTTACGACGTTTGGTTATTTGTCGCATATCACGATAAAATGAACAATGAGTTGGTGTTACTTTATTGGGATACTATGGTGAGGCCACGTTTATGACATGATATTAACTGATTCGAATGGTAATCTGATGTACAATAGTTTGCTGTGTGGTGTTAGCCTAACTTTTAAATAATGATACCTTATTAAAGCAATTATCTCTGAAGGTGGTGGAATTTTCGTACACGTGATTTGTGGCTAATGTATTATTTCTGAATGTTTTATTCCTTGGTGATATGGTTAAATGTGCATTCCTCCTAGTTTGTGACTTTCCTCGTCAAAGGACTTAGTTTCTTTATTTCTCAATGTTCGCCTGTCTTAACATTTACTTTCATTTCGTTCCACAAAATATTTCTATTTGTAATGCAACTCATAATTTTTTTTCTACAAAGAAGAACACAGTTTTCTGTTTATTGCAGATTTATTCCTCCAGTAATTATACACCTACACGTAAATTTTGTAGGGGGTAATTAACAAAGAGGGTTACCTGCTGGCGGGTGTGCTGAGCATAATGTGATTGAGTCTGTCCAAACTACGGATTGGAGTGTCACCGAGTTGGACGGGAATTGCGTTTATGCCTTCAAAACTTTGCTAGGAGGAAGTATAGAGTGGAGAAATGAACTGCGCGGAAATCTGTGATAGAAATTTAAAAATATAAGCTTTACAATACAAAACATTTTATCTAGAAAAGCAGTAATATTTAAGAACTGAATATTTGTGCTACAGTTAAACTCTCGTCGACGGGATGTATCACACGCTGTTTGGCGTGGGGCTACCGCCATCATGGAGACCGTCGAGCGATGTGAGGGCACTCATGCTGAGTGCTGATGTAAGTGGCTCAGCTGACTTGCTACTGCAGCTCGTGCTGGGAGCTGGAACGGTACGTTGGCTGCCGTCTACGCCTGCACTGCGGGTGACTATTTTCTGGGGCAGCCCTACTACTTCTGGATAGTACTTCGAACGCAATGTCAAGTAGGAGGACAGTTTCAATATTCACGTTGTTTTGTGACAAACTAATTAACATCAACATGAAGTGTTAAAATAAATTTTTTTTTGTGTGTTGTGTTAGGACACTGAAGTGATAGAACCGTTAACGGAAGACTTTGGGTGAATTAGAATTCAAAAGGAACATTGTACTTGAGAGTTAAATTTATAATATGTTTAAATAGTCGAGGTTTATACCGTTTGAAACTTGGTATTCCCTCTGGACGGGAATCATCTGTAATATATATATATTGTACTTGCCTATATTACATACGTAATTTTAACTTTAACTTTGAATACCTCGTTATAGTTCTTATATTATGTTAATATTTGGTTACTAAATAACGTAAATAATTGTATTTAAATCTTATATGGCTGTTGACATTTTCTCTTTATAATAATTGTTTGGAAACCACCTAGTATCGATTGTAAGTGCAGACGGTTAGCTAGGAGATTTTGTTGTGAGTGCTTTGGAGTATTATGTGGTAGGAATGGAAGAAAAAAAGAAAAGTTCTGGAATGGACACGGGGAAGACTAGCTATGCTACATCGCGAGCCTAGAAAGGCTCGATGTTATACCCACGACCAGGATAGTTCGAAATTCAGAGGTGTATCCTTGTGATGGAAAACTGGGACGAGAGGACGACGAGGACCTTAAGTGCTGCAGTAGAAGATTGTTCACGGTACTGTGACTTCTTTCTATAGCGACAGAGTCAGCCTGCACATCAATACAAGAACGAAAGAATATAGTTTCGGAGAGACAATTTATTCTATATCTGTACTAAGGCACGACTCTCTCGCATGGTTCTCGGTACATTTGCCAGAGGTAATTAGTTGGTAATTTCTCTATTTTGATTCTTAAATCCAGGACAATTTATGGTTCCCTTTTTGAGCGTTAATATCCTTCAATCTTATCGACAGCCACAAACTATTAAATTTCATTTCTTTCTCGTATTACAATATTTTTTTTTTTATTTATTAGCACTGTCTCACGTAAATGTTTTGAGCAATTTTCTTTCCTTTTCTGTAAATGAATCCACTATTAAATTTTCCCTGATATCATGTAATTGATTTAGGTAATGGATGTTAAACTTAATGTAATGTCTTTCTCTGCATGCATTGATAAGTGTTAAACAAATTTTAAACAAGCTAGTCGTGGTTGAGTCTCATAGAGAAAGCAAAACATGATAACAATTTATACAAAATAAGTATCACACTAGTCGTCTATCGAAAACCATTCATTCTAAATATTTTTAATTTTTTGCAATATATTAACAGAATGTCCTGACAATGATGGTAGCCTACCCCGTGAATTTTCCTTTCGTTAGTAATTTAATTGTTTGCCAATTATTTAAACGATTTCCTGTGCACCGTCCACAGTAAAATTAAGGGCAAAATGCAATAAGAGACCTACTTTTTTGTTGTTGGAGATAGAGGTGGGTACCAGCGGACGGAAGAAAGAGAAAACTCTACAATTTTTATGCCCCACTCGAAGAGTTCCGCGACACGCAGACATTTTTGCGGCAGGTAGAACACAGAAAGTTATCGCCGTCTTGAATAATGGAGTTTTGCTTTCATAAAATAACTTTGAATTACATATTATGTAACTTTAAAATAAAGAATAAGTAAAATTATTGCATGGTGACAGGTCGATTGTTTAAGAGTGCGCGCTAGATAAATAAACGTTGAAAACATCAATTGATTTCTACGCTTTATTCGAAGCCAATATGGATAAAATACTCAATGAAAATCCTAGATAATGGTATTGGCCAACTTTGTGAGTAAATATTCATCCAAAATTACTAATTCATTACACGTGAATAACGCAGTAGCTTACCCGTCAGAACTAAAATTGCTATCAAGTCTCGATAATTTAAGTATGATACTTTTATTTAATCAAATATTAAACGTAAATATTATATTCACACGTCTAAACAAATTTTATGAGAACGGTTGTAATGTTCACGTAATTTTAAGGCTAGTAATTTTACAGATCAGATTTGGAATATTTTCAGAATTTAATTTATGTCATTACTGCCTTATTTTACGACTTACCTAACTTGCAAACCATTAACTTTAACGTCTTTCTCAAGAGTTTTATTATTGTATAGTTGCCCGGTGTAGTTTATCCATCTTCGCGAGTGTTCTGCACGCAAACTATACGTCCTAGACAGACGCTACAACAGGGCATTGTTCACTATTCAGGTCACTTTTAAATAGAGATTACTTTGACGTTAAATAAGCTGTAAGCAGTTTAAGGGTGGCCACCCCTTTTATTTTTGTTAAGGGTTGAATGTATCAACTTGCGTTTGCTTTTGGATTGTCGGTCTTATTGTCATGAAGTAATATAGTCTATGTATTGCCGGTTTACGTCGATCAGTTTTTTTTTTTTTTTTAAGTTTGCGAAGAAATTATATTTTTAGATCAGACGTTTAAAGGCCAATTACCCCGTTAATAATACGCTTTCGTATAAGTGTCATATTAATTTTTATTTGTTAATTCTGCTTTATTTTTCACAAGGAAGGACCTGCCGGAGTTTGTTGTCGGAGATAGCAGATTGTGTGATATATATATATATATATATATATATATATATATATATATATATATATATACATATACATATACAGGTGTATTTTTGTAAATGAATGGAAACGAAGAAGCATTTAATGATGACAAGTTAAGCATTGTTTTATACCACCGAGACCTTGAAAAACACATTAGAACCACATCAATACCTTGCACCCTAATACGAAATACTAGGGTGGCTACCCCTGTTATTACATGCCACTTTCCTACCATCAGGAATTACGAACTTTTAATGCGGTTTCCTTCTAGATAAACACGTCAGAAGTAAAAATGGTCGCCGTGTTGTAAATGCGTAGGACCAACCATTTTCGTGTAAAATTCGTAAAAAAAAAAAAAAAGGGGTGGGCTGCAGTAAGACAATTCCTACTACGTAGGCAATACGGCATACACGTTTGAATGGCTGGCTGCCGTACCAACTGCTATGACTGAGGGATGGGAGAGAATGGAGGCCTAACATCTCAACAACACCTAAGATCATTAGATACAGTAACACAAAGAACTGAACAATGTCAGAGAACCGGGAAAGGAATCGGCCGTGACCAATATCGAGGAATTCTACCCATCATTCACCTGGAGTGATTTCGGGAAACCATGGGAAACAGGAACAAGAATGGGCGGAGTCGGGAATCGAACCCGTAGATACCTGCAACGTGATACACTTGCTCTACCTCGCTCGTTGACAAGAATGTTGTTGAACAACGTTATCACAAACAAGGTTTAAGTACAAGTAACAAATTATTTTAGAACTGTCTGTGTCTTAAGGTACTGCTATTTTGTAATACCAGTTGTAACACGTAGGTCTGAGCCCTTAATTACAGGCATTTAAACTTTAAATCCTGGTAATTTTGCTGCCGTTATTTAAGTTGTATTTTAATTTTTGTTTTATTGGGACCGACTTAATTACTTAGAATTTGTAAGTGTTAATGTTAATTAATTTTTTGCTTTTATTTTTATAAAGTATTCTCAGTACGTAAGTAATAGGGCAGTTTAGTGCAGCACTGGGGTGATTTGGACGAGGCATAAAACATTTTAAGTGCAGTATAGATTTACATACTCTTTGTCGGAGTACAGTTGGCAAAGAATAAGCACGGACGCGACTGAAGGAAGGGACTGTTCCATGAACTGTGATGGCGAATGGACGTGTGTGAGCCACCGAGCTGCCCGGGTCGACGTCCTCCGCTTTTGAGTTCCACTGAAGAAATAAAGGAAGGATGTCCTCCCATGTTGCATCGGGAGGTTTAAAAATGAAGAATTCCCTGTAAAACCTCAATCTGAGTAGTATTAACGTCCCGCCGCCGCGTTTTCCCGAACAGAACAGTTCAGTAATATTTTTTGGACGTATTTTGTTTAAACTCACGGACACCGCTGAAATTCAAATGGTCTAGGTGAGCATAGTTAGTAAGTGAAAACTATCAGAAATTGATAGACAACATTGAGAACTTAATTTGCCGTATGTGTGTGCTGCACGTTGGTTCGTCGTCCTCCTGCACTTTGTTATGTTATCAGAACTTACTCAACTATCCTTATTTACACTTCTACTTCTAGGTAGTATTCGAGAGCATTCACAACTTATTTTCTCAGTAATTCTTTCCAGTTAGGTTATTAGGACGGCCAGTAAACTTCAATGAAGACATGCATTTAAAGAATTATTTTATTTTGGACAGAGATTTTGGTGTCGTCAGTAGTATCCCATTAGGCCCTACTGTAGTATTTGTGTGTTCGACGTCATGTCACGATCTGTCTTCAATAGACTGTTTTCTGTTTGTCCCTACATACATTTTGTTTTCTTAATCACTCATTGCTGTGAAAATAGTTTAATGATTGTAATATAAATAAGAAAACATTACATTGTGTAGTGTATTTGGATCCATAAAGTTCACTGAATTCACTGTTGAGTACGTTTAATACATTTTGAACGTTATAAAATGGTAGTGTATAATACGTCTATTGAATACGATTTCATAACATTTAATTATTACGTGTTCTTCTGGATGACCTCACAAAAATTGCAATTCGTGTCCTCACATTTCATGTCCCACCTCGCTTGTTCGAAATGTCGTAATGACTGCGAAATGCATACCCCTGCTTACGAATATGTTTATTGATCAGTATGACGTAGGTACCAGAACTGTATTCTTCTCGCAACTGCCCACGACTCATTGTTTTCGTATGTAATCTTCGTTAGTCGACTACAGCGATACATGTACAGAAACGTGAGGAATACGTATAGTATGTCTGTAATCACGTACTGACCTTAAGCACACAGACAAACTATCGCAAATGTAACGGTACTCCACTGTTAATGTAACGTGTACAGGTCGTGCATATTCCTCCATTGTCGTCAACGAGTGAGGTGGTGCAAGTGTATCACGTTGCAGGAATCTACGGGTTCGATTCCTGACTCCGTCGATCCTTGTTCCTGTTTCCCATGGTTTCCCGAAATCACTCCAGGCGAATGATGGGTAGAATCCCTTGATATTGGTCATAGACAATTCCTTTCACGGTTCTCTGACATTGTTCAATTCTTTATGTAACTGTATCTAATGATCTTAGCTGTTGATGAGATGTTAGACCTCCATTCTCTCCTATCCCTCAGTCAAAGCAGTTGGTAAGGCAGCCAGCCATTCAAACGTGTATGCCGTATTGCCTACGTAGTAGGAACTGTCTTACTTCGGCCCACTTTATTTTTACGAATTTTACACGAAAACGGTTGGTCCTACGCATTTACGACAAGGCAACCTTTTTTACTTCTGACGTTCTTCTCTAGTAGAAAACCGCATTTTAAGTTCGTAATTCCTGATGGTAGAAAAGTGGCATGTAATAAAAGGGTAGCCACCCTAGTATTTTGTATTAGGGTGCAAGGTATTGTGATTCTAATGTGTATTTCAAGGTCCCGGTGGTATAAAACAGTGCTCAAATTGTAATTATTAAATACCTCTTCATTTTCATTACTTTACAGAAATACACTTTAAATTTTCCATGAGTAACGGCTCATACCACCCTTATAATTAGTTTTAGGTACAAAGTGTCCCGAATATTTCCAACTTTATTTTTCATAAGGAATCACCTCCCGAAGTTTGTCGGTCGAATTCAGCCCCACCCTGTATGTGTGTGTATTGGTTACAGCTTATTATGCGAATTATTCTCGCTATGTTTTCTGGCATGACGTAGCGCAATAATAACATATATCTCCATAATTACTCAAAATTATTCGCTAACATTATTAGAATCTTAACTAAAACATATGAGTAATATAACAAAGGATTTAGACTACTTTTGCTTGGAACCTGTACTTGTGCCCAGTTAGAAAGCGTCTAGTATTTTTTTTCTCTCTCTGGCTTTTCGTATTCAATTACGAGGCTATTTGCCAGCGTGAATGCATGGCTTTTTTTGAAAAAACATTGACGCGTGTTTGCATTTCGGCAAGGCGAGTTCTCGCCTCCCGCTATAAGCCGCGCAGATAAACCGTTAATTGGCGCATTGTCGAGGCGATATGACGGCCCGCGACTGTGTTTTATCTGCGGCCGGCTGTCATCTGTCGTTTGTTTATTTTCTCTCGAGCCGCTCAAAGCCGTTCAATTACACGTCGCGGCTAGCAGAGTGGTGGCGATACAGTGCGCGGACGAAGACGGTTACAGACAGTAGTGAGTCTGTCGACTTACACAGCTGAATTGATTCACAGGAATCTTCTCGACTGAACTAACTTGACTCAGCATCATGCACGTCCGCTAAATAATGAATACACAGAGAAAAAGCTTTGCTATAGTTAACCATACATACGTTTGTATACGGCGAAACAAAAATATATTTTATCCAACAAAATCCTAGTTGGCTGAACAATCTGTGATAAGCATAACAAATTGGTTTTGTTGGTTTAACAAAATTCTGTTTAACGGGACTAAACCCTCATATTGAGGTAACAAAATTAGCTCGGCAACCATATATTTGGTTGGTTCAACGTTTACGAGGTTGTTTCTCCACATACGAACATATATACAGTTGACTGAACCAATACAATGTGATTCAACATGTGTTGCCGCTCAGCACAGGAAGCAAAACGTGTTTTGTACACGTGGTATACGATTGCTTTCATCAGCTTACTTTCTCAGTCAATAATATCAGCACAGCATAACGTCATCATTGGTCCAGATGTATAAAAGAGCGCGATAGTGCTGTATGCACAGTGTTAGTCAACAAATTACTTCCTTGTATAAACTAATAATAATAATTTATTTTCAGAGGGCGATAAACTTACACTCGGAAGGTCTCGGGTTCGATTCCCGGATATAGCCATCCTGATTTAAGTTTTTATGGATTCATGAATGCTGGGATGGTTCCTTAATTAACTTAGGCCATGGCCGACTCCTAACCGTAGTTCCTGTTCTTGTGTAAAGTTGTATGTAACCTTCTATATGACCTCGCTGTCGACGAGATGTATAACCCAATATAACAATACAATTAATATGTAAATTAGTTGCTTGAATGGCTAAATAAGGGTTAGCAGGTAGCGCTGTGTTGTACACCCCTGCAGTAGTGGTCTGTGGAAGTACAAGGGGCGGTTGCTAGCTGCGGCACGTTGTCTGTGAATGATGGATGAAGAGAGGGGGTGAAGGGTGGGAATAAGTTGTTCCAGTCGAGCTGTAGAACTGGAGAACGCCTGGAGGGCAGCGGGAAACCCTCGTATTTCTGTATCTGTACTTGTACGTAGAAGGTAGGCCTGTGTTCAGAGGCAAACTTGCAGGACGCACTTAGTCAACAAACTATAGTCCTGGTCGGCCGAGCGATGCCAGCTGAAGTAGACCCATAAAGCCGTGGCCACACGACAAGAGGCCAGGCCACGTTTATGTAAACATCTACACGCAGCCATAGTTAAACCTGCTTAGTCAAAGATTGTGAACATAAAGTTACGCGAACATAAAGTTACGCGAACATAAGTTTTACTGTCAGAAATCATGGTTACGTTTACAAACAACAAACAGAACTGTGTAACCCAGATAGGAGAGGAAAATACAGCTTGAGCATCACCAGCCTATACGGAGATCAATCTGACTTCGTTTATTCACGTAACAATATGGCGGAGTGAAGTCAGCTGTTCATGTAGATACATTGAGAAATGAAGTTATAGTTGGACGACGCACAGCCACATTATACACGTTGCTATGGTAACCAACAACTTTTTCACGTAACAATATGGCGGAGTGCAATCAGCTGTTTCCGTAGCTATACTGAGAAATAAAGTTATTGTTAGCCAACGGACAGCCATACCACACACGTTGCTATGGTAACGAACAACTTTTTCACGTATCAAAATGGCGGAGTGCAATCAGCTGTTCCTGTAGATATGTTAAGAAATGAAGTTATGGTTTTGTAGCTCACTGCCACGATATACACGTTTCTATGGTAACCAGCATTTTCACTTATCAAAATGGCGATTTGTCTCTTCCCCCTTCCAACACAAGTCCTAATACCCTCGCCATAGAACCTACTTTATGTTCCACCAGTTTGCTTTTGTAATCTCTGGTGTAATCTTGTTGACCGTGTTCCGTGCTTAGCAGTAGAAGTAAAATGTACTTAATCTATTTACGTCATATTTACCTGTTTGTTACTTTTCTGCTCTGTGTCTACCTGTAGCGATGTATTATTGAAATCAACGAGACAATCATAGCGCAGATCGAGAACTGATATCGTTCTGATGTCGATACGAAACCTTCCTTGTGCCGTGTGACCTCAAGCTACAGTTGAACATGTTCATGTACACAAGTTCAAAAGTGCAGTGTGACCACGCCGCAAGTTCCATCTCTTAAGTTGATTGATTATTTACTATCCGCTTAGAGTTTCAGAGCGAGTGTTACGGGAACTGTTAGTACATATTTACATATAATAAAGTTGACTGAGTTTTTTCTTACAATACTAGTACAAATGAGTACAATTGTTTACATCAAAAACAAATTAATAATCTATATATAAAGTTTATTTTTCAACAGTATAAGCAATTTAGTATGTACAACATATAATTACATAAAACACATGAACAATTAACATAACCTAAGGATACAATATATTAATTTATTTTTTCAAATAATTTATTAACTTCATAATAACATTTATCAGCTAGAAAATCAAATAATGTGTTACGAAAGTTTACAGATACAATTTTTTTTTTTAAGTGGTGAGGTAGGTTATAATAAAATATTACTCAATTATTATTTACATATTGTAAGGCTTGGGTTGTATTAACCTGATGAATATGAATATCCTCGTTTTTTTTTCTAGTGTTGTGATGATGGATTTGAGTATTTAACTGATGACTAGGCAAGTGTATATTATTTTTAATGATTAATATGGAGTATATAATGTATAAGCATGAGGTAGGAAGTATCACCATTTCTTTGAAAAGTGGTTTACAGTGTGTATTTGGACGTTTGTGTAAGATTATTTTGATTGCCCTATTTTGACTATTGAAGATCTTACTACGATTTGGCTTATTTACGCCTCAAAAATAATACCATAACTAACAGTTGACTGTATGCATAAAAAGCAGTCTGACAACACTGTAAACTGCATTTACCAGCTAATATTCGTAGGAAGTAGCATGCTGAGTTTCGTTTATTTGTTATTATTTCTATACGTTATTTCAAGTTAATTATTTATCAATAACAGCACCTAAAAAAATTAGTTTTTCCCCCACTCCTTCAATGTCTGTGCTGTGTAATTTTGCATTCACTTTAAAAGTTTTGTTCTTAAAAAAGAATTGAATCAGTTTTGTTTTACATACATTTAAGATAGCTGATTTGATGAAAACAATTTATTAACTTGTAATAGTAGTTAAATTATTTTTATTTACAGTGTGTTATTGCTATTGCTGCTTATTAAATAATTTGTACCATCTGCACAGGTTATTATATCATCGTGAGGCACACATGTACCCAAATAGTTTACATAAATAAAAAATAAAATTGGGCCTAAGATGCTACCTTGTAAGTCACCAGTATTGTCACTTTTTTTTAAGCCTTTGAGTGGTATCTTTCTCGATAATTAAGAATGTTTCTAGTTGTTATTGCAATTAAGTGTGTTATATTATGTAAGTATGATTTAAAACAAATATTGTTCACTACACCTTAATTCCAAGTGCATTTAGTTTATCCAGAAGTATTCTATGGTTTACTGAATCAAATGCTTTGGATAAATCTACAAATATTTCAACTTCTCCGTTATTACTATCCAATGCCTCATGTATATGTAGGGTTAAATTCTGTGATTGCAGATTCAGTACATTTGCCTTTAGTGAAACCATGTTGAAAGAATTCAATAAATTAAATTTATCTAGATAGTGTACGAGCCTCTATTTCATTAATTTCTCGGAAATTTTCGATAAAATTATCAAGATGGGAACAGACCTATAATTATTTTATATCATTAATATCCCCTATCCTGTGAAGTGAAATTACGTAACACGTGTGGTTAAAAAACTTAGTTCAGCGTGATTTTCGTTAAGGCAATCAGCACATATAGTACGAAAGGATACACTCAAACCAGTTATTCATACTTTCATTCCATAATGTTATTTTGGGGAAATTCAAGGGATTCAAAAATTGTGTTTATTTTACAAAAGAGTTATGAGAATCACTAGAGGCAATGATTTTTGGTGAAAAGAATCATGCAACATTTTGTTTCAGTGCCTAACGTTCACATCTGCAGCTCTGCTTCATTGTCAGTGAATGGCTGTTTTTAACTCTCAACTTTATTTTGGGATCTACCCGCAAATCACAGACGTGTGGTGACGCAGTGGTTGTTCTCATTGGCACAGTCAAATAAGTGACGCCTCCACACAAATGTACGCTACATACCAGAGCTGTAGGTGTGAACGTGAGGCACTGAAACTATATGTTGCATATTTCTTTTCACCAAAAATCATTGCCGCTAAGAATCATTTGTAAACAACCATAGACAGTATTTTAAAAGTGAAGGGATTCTCACTGTCGCGAGCCAATATGTATATGAAGCTCTCTCATATATGGCTCATAATACATAATTATAAAACTAGGACCGACAACCACTTGCATGTATCATATACAGCTCTTTCCATGTTTCAAAAGGGATAATTTTCAATAATTATTTTATTTTAATTTCCTACCAATTGTATGTGATCAGCTATGCGTATCAAACAAAGATACAATTATAAATTTTAAAAATCATACTGAATACGCACACCTTCTATTCAGTTGATGAATTTTTGAAACATGTATGTCAATAACTCGTATTGTAAATGTCATTTAAAATATGTATTTTCGTATGTATAACAGTGTATATGTACTGTGTGTATGTGTATGATGTATATTGTCGCGTTGCATAGCTGCCGTTGTGCAGCTCGAAGGAATACAAATTAAATAAAGAATAAATAAAAATAAATGTTAGCTATCTTTAGCTCATCTGAGGAGACTCCGCTTTTAAAAGATGTATTAATTATGTTTGCAAGAGGCTGCAACCATGAATGTGATTAGATTTTTATTATTTTTGTTGGATTTCGTCCATACCTACCGAGTTCGTATTTTTTACAGTTTTAATACACTCATATACTTTCTTTGTTGTTACAGGAAAAAGCATCATCGATGTGGAAACTGCTGGTGGTATTTGAGTTATTGATGATTTATGCAAATTTGATTTATAAATATTTTATGCTACTGATAAAAAGAAATCAGTTATATAATGTGCAGTGAACAGAGGTTCCTGAATTATATTACCATTGCTGTATTTTGTATTAATATTAAATTATTCGACGATCGGTTAGTTTCAAGTTTTATAACATTCCACATAGTTAGCACACCTTGGCGGGACGCGAGGAAACAATTCTATTTTCGTGACTCATTTCGTGCGAACACGTTCTGAAAATCCCTTAATTTGCCTCCCACAACACAACATTTGTAGTTGCGAGTACAATGTTGGTCTAACTGCGAGGTTTTCAACACTGACAGCGTTAGAATGCAATAGAGGGAGGAACAGGGAGAACTCCGAGAAAATCCCAACGGTAAACAACGTCCGTCACACGTTGTAAGTGTGGAAACCACGAATCATCCACTAGGATTTTTAACCCTGATCACCTCACGTGTAAGGGAGGTATATTACACATGTTAGACAAAACTGCCAGATAAATAGCATAGATGCAATTTTTTTTTACATTAAAAATACTATTTCTAACTCAGCAGGACAAAATTCTTAAAAAAAAAAAAAAAATACGTATTTGTACTTATGTTTCTTTATTGTTTAAGCCACGAGATTTTTGCCGAGAAGATTTCTGCGCTATTTAGTATCAATGGCGTTTCAGTGGCTTATGTGTACATTTGCAGCTCTGCTTCATTGTAAGTGATTCGATGTTCTCTCAATATTGTTAAGTTTCTACTGGAAAATCACAGACGTATGTGTTCACTATAACCTTCTCCTTATTGACGAAGTAAAATTAGAAACTTGTCCGCACAAAACACGTTGCCAATAATCACGAAGCAGAACCGCCCTTGTTCACGTCAGCCAATTTGAAACAATATCGTTCAAAAATACTTTCGCGACCAGCTCGTGCCTACGGTTATTCTTCTACAACCACACACAATCATATAAATGTTATAAAAAGTTACGATGGTACTTTTATTAGAACCAAGTAACCTTACACAAAGGAGGGTTCAGCGTGCTAACCACTACACCACAGAGGGTTGTCGAAGAACGTGACTGTATACCGGAGTTGACTTCGGATCACTCAGAATGATTTTTTTATGTGCCGTTTAGTTAAGAATATTTTAAGCATTAAATGGATGATTCAATGTAATGTTTTTAAGCTTTCTGCACCAGTCATATTTTGTTCATCCTGTGTTTTAATGTTCATAAATGCGGCAAATTTGTTTAGTTTCACGTAGCTGAAATTTAATTTTTCCGATTTTTAATAATCTTGGTACACAGGTAGATCTTGGTAAGTCGACTTGACTTTTGATTGCGTTTTCTGTTCCTATTATATTCAAAGTTTTGAAACTGCAGTTATTTATTACATTTCGAATAACTTTAATTTTTTTTCTAATATTTAAACTTAGTACACATACACTACTTAGCATACTGACTTGACTTTTATGTATTTCATTAATCACGTGTTCATATTTTATAAAGTCGGCAATTTTTATATTTTTATCATTACATGACATATTTTAGGAAATATATTTCCGAAGTTCATTAATTTTGACACATTTATTCTACTTAGTTGACTTGACTTTTGGGTATTTCGCTCATCCGTCGGTAAGATTTTGAATACGGCAGCCATTTTTTATCTTCAGTATTAGAATGAAAACTCATAAAATTATTTCCAGAATTATATCAATCGGGGTATGCATGAATTACTTAATAAGCGGACTTAACTTTTGTGTATTTCGTTTATCACAAGTCCAAATTAATATTATTATTAATTTTTTTATGTGTACGTAAACAATATTAATTGTCAGGGTTAGTTTGCATCCTCTTTGAGGAAAGTAGGCTTATCAGTTGTGTTGGTAACTTCTTGTATGGGGTTCAAATTTTGCGGAGTTAAGGTTGTTCGGCCTGCCAAGTACTTGTAACCCATGTTTATCAAACTATACAATAGATAGAGCCATGATTTTGTCGCGAAAATATTTTTGCCCCACTTTATTTCAGTGTCTCTCGCGCACATCGGCAGCTTTGCTTCATTGTTATTGGCAGCATGTCTTTGTTCAGACACGTCTCTCATTTGTCTGCACCAATCAGAGTAAGAGGATTGTGGCACCACACGGCTGTGATTTGCCAGCAGAGCACCAATAAATATGAGAGTTAAAACACGCAATCACTGACTAGCAAGCAGAGCTGCAGGCGTGTACATAAGACATTGAAACCAACTGATGCTAAATTATTTTAGCCACACTCACGGATGTACCAATAGAACATATCAGAAGCGCATAAACAGAGCAAGTAATTTTTTGTGAAATATCCTGCAACAATTAGTTTCATTGCCTTTTATGCACATCTGCAGCTATGCTCCATGGTCAATGATTGGGTGTTTTTAACTGCCAGTATGTCTCGAAGTTCAACCCGCAAATCACAGACGTGTTGTGTCGCAGTAACTTTGCTATGATTGGCACAGTCAAATAAGCCACGCCTGTGTAATAATACATTCTGCCAATAACAATGACGCAAAGCTGCAGATGTGACATTTAAACAAATGGGTTAAAAAATATTTTCTTTAAAGTTAGAGGTAGACGCCTACCAATCAGTAATAAATCACGGTATAAGAACCAACCAATTATAAAACGAGTGTGAACCAACGTTAGCCAATAAGCATCTCTCATAGAAAACAGTTGTCTGTATTAGCGCCAGATTCTGGTGTTGTACAGTGGTGACTATTATTTATACACTTTGCAACATATCACACGTGAATAAGTATACTCGGGATAAAATGTTATACAATACAAGAAGTTTTTATTGCGCAGTCTTGCGTGTTTTTTCAGCGAATACAACGATATATTATTGGTTGTTTAACCTACAGCAGGAAACGTTACATTGAAGCAACGAACAGTCAATAACACTACTCGGGTGTTATCAAATCTTTCTTTGGAATAATTTCTGTGAGATTATTTTGCAGCAAAAAATGTTTCCAACGCAATTCTTACCTTCAAATATACTCATCCAGCCTAGCGATAAAAATTACTACTGACCTATTTTTGGCAGCACAATTTTGTGTTAATATTACATCTGTAGTTATTTCACAAATAAAAAATATAATTACTTGTATTATTGAAATTACCACGATTCTTTTCAAATCATGATCCGTGCGTTCGGGCTGTTCCGACTTGTATACTTTACGTAGTCTTTTCATTGGCTAAAAGCCGGCGAACGTTTCAAAGTTCAGTGGTTTGTATGGTGTAGTTGGACCAATGAGGACTGCAGCGAGGTTTATTATTAGTCTGGTTGAACCAATGAGGTTGATTGCTGTACTGTACAGTTGTGAGTATACGCCATTGAAATACTACGTCGTCCCAGAAATCTAATGAGAGACAAAGAAAAAAAAATCAAACGTAAAGTGAAAAATATAAAACAAGCCTATTTAGCTGTAGTATATACATTCATAACCAAAACAACAGAAAGTGATCTGGATGTGTAAACTACAGCCTAACTACGCTTGTTACATATCCTCCCCCCCCCCCCGTTTTAGTTGGTTTTTATTTCTTAGTCACATATTATATTGCAATGGCGTATATCAACAACAAGTTATTCTGTCCAATTGCAAGAAACATAGGTGCATTGTTCATTGTGGCTCTATAAAAAAAAACAGAACTGACGCGACATGATCGTCAAGCATTCGTGCACATTTAAGCAGCATTACAAAATTCTCGTTTATGATTAGTGAAATTTATATTTGACGTGCTTTTAGCATTCCAGTTATATTACAATGAACCCGAGGGAGACAATCAAACTGGCGCCTGCCCAGACCCGGGTGGTTTAAGAACTTAGGCCGTTGTAAGATTATTCGAAAGCTCAACACATGAGTGACGTCTGCTTAAGAGTGCCAAACATAGTACATTTAACATGTGTATACATATTTCAGGTCCAACACTACTCAATTAAGTATATTTTCTAGCGGTCCAACAAGATGCATATTGGTGTTTTTGTGTTCCATTTATGTACGGAAATCATGGCGCAGAATCTATGAAAAAATATAGGCATGCCCTATATTACATAGTAAAATGACAGGGTTACCACTGAGCAAATCACAGATGCGAGTTGTCGGCGACAAGACTGCACTGCAGTTCTGTAACTTGTGTCTAGAGGCTAGCGGGAGGCGTGATGCGCATGCTGTGTCGTCCATATCGCTTCCACTCTTCTAGGCCTAGAACGCGCAAAATACGTTCACCCAGGCTGCTACCTTAAGAAGTGACCACAATCTGCTACCTTCCTTTCTCTTCACTTCACATAACATGACAGGTAATTTTACTTAAAAAATGTATTGTGTACTTACAGCAAAGGGAACAATCAACCTGTCATCTCTGCTCTGTATATGTGGCTGTTCTGTGACCGAAACAATAACGTGATTAGTGCTGTGCACGGTCATCTAAATATCCGTCATTAACCTCCAGGTGAAAGAAGAAAAGGATGGGAAGGCGGAGGGTCGTGCCGGTTTTGTTATTAAAAATTTACAAACATTCTTAAGTTAACTTCAACTATTGTACACTAATAAATATTGTGTTTTATTCGTGAAGCGTTTGTAAGTAGTATCTCTCATACGTGTTTTTTTTCTAGTGCATATTCCATACCTTATGTTTCTACTTAATTTGATTATCTCAAAATAAAGTACTTTGTGGGTTGGTTCAGTTCAACTTAGCTGCAGCCATGCACATGTTCCCTACTTTTGCCTCGCACATAGTTGTTCTGAGTGGGTGGTGGGAGGCGCGGGAATAGATACCTCTCACATAGTATAACAGCAGGGCCCAGTATACAGTACGTGTGATACTAAGTGGGTAACTAGGGAACGCGATCCTAGGACTGAATGCTAACCTAGGGCTCGATACAATCCACTTGAGGGAAGTGAGTGCCTGTGTTAAGTTCCCCGCGAGCTGTGTAAATGATCCACATGCTCTCTCCCTCATTCCACCGGCTAATCGATGGACAGCGTGTGGAATCCCTGGAATGCCGCATGAGCGAAAACCACGCATCGCGTGACTCTCGCCCTAGCAGACGTTGGCTCGGGTGGCCACGAGGAACTGTTGCACTACTTGTGATGAACACTGTGTTAGTGAGTAGTGACCCGACATTTTCCCTGGACGATTTATCTCAGTGCCGTACTTGCATGAATCGTGGTTGTTATCAGCCTGGCTTTCTGAAGATACGTCACTTTAACTGTGCCGGTTACAAAACTATATCACTGATACACCACACGTCTGTGATGAACGGGAGGAACTCTTAGACAAGTAAAAGATAAAAAACAGCCAATCTCTGACCGTGAAACATAACTACAGGCGTGCACATAAAGCACAGCAACAAATAGATACAAACATATTTTCACGAAAGTCGTCCATACACGCATACTAATTGTTTATCGTCTTATTTATAGACAACTAAATGCAAACCTATTTTCACCTTCGCACTTCCAAAGCACAAACATAAAATATTCATGACGTCTTCATACATGAAAAACAACATTAAATATTCATCAACCGGGTTTATTCGACTTCGTGGTTGCATGACTGTTCACGACCAAACCTTTCAGTCAGCAATGAAAGAAACTGGGCTCAACATAAATTATCCGCATGTAATGAAAACGCCACATTTCGCGTTCGCCAGGGCAGCCAACTGCGGTGGAACAAGTTTTTATTTGAATATCGGCTGCATGGAGCAAATATACGTGCAATGTTTACTGCTGTGTTGGATGTAATTCCCACGAATAATATGGCTTAGATATTACTGTATTTAATAAGACATTATTGGCAGATTTCCATCTAAAACCCGGCAAATCCTCGTCAAAGTTTTATCGCGTATGTGTCGCATTATATTCTGTAAATCATAGCGTTCTAATTCCGCTGTAAAAACGACCAATATTGGAAGCACTGCACTCAGCAAACCAGGGTAGGTACTTCGTTGAATTAGATAAACATTTGACGGCTGTACGTAATTAGTTATACCCGTATAGGAGCAATAATATATTTGGTTCCAATTTTATCTGACCATTACGTAAATTCTCAAATGTTCAAAGTTTATGTTCGAAATAAGAATAAGCTGAACCTAAGCGGATCTAATACGTTTATTTATTAGTTAATTTGTTGTTTATCACCAATGGCCGATAATTAGAAAAATGCAACCCTACGTGTACTAGTGTCTCTAGTTTGTTTGAAGTTATACTACTGCAGAATAATTGGATCCAGGATCTTAACTCATACAGTCTCATTTTCTACGAGCGAGGACGTGTTTCATACAAACAGGTCTTTTGATTGTCACTGTACACAGTGAGTAGACTGTGTACAGTGTACACAGAGACTTGATCATGGCTAGTACGTTCCATGTTGGTTTCTGCAAGTCTGGTTTATTAGTGGTAGATACTGTCACCACAGAGCAACTTCAACGTTATTAATGGCTTGTAAGACGCGACCTGGAGACAAGTACAGCGCGTACCAAAATATCCCTCCATTGCAGCACTTGAACCAGTAAACCAATTCATGAACAAGCTAAGTGTATTTTTCACCTTAAGATTCTATGTCCAGTATAGATCACAGTCGCTTAGATATATAATTCATTGTGCTAGCTTTACTAAAATGTTAGTAAGCGTGTGTGTGTGTGTATATATATATATACACACACTTCACTAACAGGAAATTGCAGTTGCAGATGCTACCACTAAATTAATAAGTTAACTTTCATTGCTGACAATCTCCAAGTAAATTATATACTTCATTGGTTACGGAGGAAACACACAAGCACAGGTGTGTTGTACGTTAAGTTGTCGTCATAAAAGAAGATCGTCGTAGCAACACAGCTGTGGTGTGCATACAGTTGTCATAAAAGAAGTTCATCGTAGCAACACAACTGTGGTGTACATATAGTAGTCGTCATAGAAGAAGTTCGTCATAGAAACACAGCTGTGGTGCACGTACAGTTGTCGTCATAAAAGAAATTCGTCATAGAAACACAGCTATGGTGTACATACAGATGTCATAAAAAAGAAGTTCGTCGTAGCAACACAGCTGTGGTGTACGTACAGTTGTCGTCATAAAATAAGTTCGTCATAGCAACACAGCTGTGCTGTACATACAGTTGTCATAAAAGAAGTTCGTCGTAGTAACAAAGCTGTAGTGTACGTACAATTGTCACCATAAAAGAAGTTCGTCGTAGCAACACAGCTGTGGTGTACGTACAGTTGTCGTCATAAAATAAGTTCGTCATAGCAACACAGCTATGGTGTACATACAGTTGTCATAAAAGAAGTTCGTCGTAGTAACAAAGCTGTAGTGTACATACAATTGTCGTCATAAAAGAAGATCGTCGTAGCAACACAGCTATGGTGTATGTACAGTTGTCGTCATAAAAGAAGTTCGTCGTAGAAACACAGATGTGGTGTACGTACAGTTGTCGTCATAAAAGAAGTTCATCGTAGCAACACAGCTGTGGTGTACATACAGGTGTCGCCTTAAAAGAAGTTCGTCGTAGCAACACAGCTGTGGTGTACGTATAGTTGTCATAAAAGAAGTTCGTCATAGAAACACAGCTGTGGTGTAAGTATAGTTGTCGTAATAAAAGAAGTTCGTCGTTGAAACACAGCTGTGGTGAACATACAGTTCTCATAAAATAAGTTCGTCGTAGCAACGCAGCTGTGGTGTATGTACAGTTGTCGTCATAAAAGAAGTTCGTCATAGCAACACAGCTGTGGTGTACATACAGTAGTCATAAATAAAGTTCGTCGTAGCATCACAACTGTGGTGAACGTACAGTTGTCGTCATGAACGAAATTCGTCATAGCAACACTGCTGTGGTGTTCATACTCTTGTCGTCATAAAACAAATTCGTCGTAGCAACACTGCTGTAGTGTATGTACAGTTGTCGTCATAACAGAAGTTCGCCGTAGCAACACAGCTGTGGTGTATGTACAGTTGTCGTCATAAAAGAATTTTGCTACAGCAACACAGCTGTGGTGTACGTACAGTTGTCATAAAAAATTTAGTCGTAGCAAAACTGCTGTGGTATTCGTGCAGTTGTCATAAACAAAATTCGTCATAGCAACACTGCTGTGGTGTGGATACATTATTCTTCATAAAATAAATTCGTCGGAGCAACACTGCTGTGGTGTACGTACAGTTGTCATTATAAAATAAGCTTGTCATAGCAACAATGCTTTGGTACATGTACAGTTGTTGTCATAAATAAATTTCGTCAATGCAACACAGCTGTTGTAAACGTACAGATGTCGTCATAAAACAAGTTTTTCATAGCAACACAGCTGTGGTGTATATACAGTTGACACAAAAGAAGTTCGTCATTGCTACACATCTGTGTACATACAGTTGTAGTCATAAAAAAAGTCATAGCAACACAGCTGTTTACATACAGTTGAAGTCATAAAAAATCGTCATAGCAACACTGCTGTAGTGTTTGTACAGTTGACATAAAAGAAATTCGTCGTAGCATAACAGCTGTGGTGTACATACAGTTGTCATAAAAGAAGTACGTCGTAGCATCACAGCTGTGGTGAACGTACATTTGTCGTCATAAAAGAAGTTCGTCATAGAAACACAGCTGTGATGTACAAACAGTTGTCATAAAAGAAGTTCGTCATTGAAACACAGCTGTGGTGTACATACTGTTCCCATAAAAGAAATTCGTCGTAGCAACACAGATGTGATGTACATGCAGTTGTCATAAATAAAGTTCGTCGTAGCAACACAGATGTGGTGTACGTACAGATGAAGTCGTAAACTAAGTTCGTCGTAGCATCACAGCTGTGGTGTACGTACAGTTGTCTTCATTAAAGAAGTTCGGCATAGCAACAAAGCTGTGGTATTTGTACAGTTGTCGACATAAAATAATTTCATTATAGCTACACAGCTGTGGAGAATGTACAGTTTTCATAAACGAAATTCGTCGTAGAAGCACAGCTGTTGTGTATATACAGTTGTCGTCATAAAAGAAAGACGTCGTAGCAACACAGCCGTGGTGTACGTATAGTTGTCATAAAATAAATTTATCATAGCTAAACAGATGTGGTATTAGTTCATTTGACATAATAAAATATGTTCGTCGTAGCAACACAGCTGTAGTGTACACACAGTTGTCATAAAAGAATTTAGTCGTAGCAAAACCGCTGTGGTTTACGTACAGTAGACGTCATAAACGAAATTCGTCTTAAAACCAAGCTGTGGTATATGTACAGTAGTCGTCATAAAATAATTTCGTCATTGAAACACACCTGTGATAAACATACAGTTGTCGTCATAAAATAAGTTCGTCATAGTAACACAGCAGCGGTGTACATACAGTTGAAATAAAACATGTTCGTCGTAGCAACACTGTTGTGGAATATGTACAGTTGTCGTCATTAAAGAATTTCGTCGTAGCAATACAGTTGCGGGGTACGTATAATTGTCATCATAAAAGAAGTCCGTCCTAACAACACAGCTGTGGTGTACGTACAGTTATCGTCATAAAAGATGTTCGTCGTAGCAACACAGACGTGGTGTACATACCGATGTCGTCATAAAAGAAGTTCGCCGTAGCAACAAAGCTGTGGTCTATGTACAGTTGTCGTCATAAAATAAGTTCTTCATAGCAACACAGCTGTGGTGTACGTACAGTTGTCGTCATAAAAGAAGTTCGTCGTAGCAACACAGCTGTGGTGTACATACAGTGGTCGTAATAAGAGAAGTTCGTCATAGCAACACAGCTGTGCGGTACGTACAATTGTCGTCATAAAAGAAGATCGTCAAAGCAACAAAACTGTGGTATATGTACAGTAGTCGCCGTAAAAATGTCGTCATAGCAACACAGCTGTAGTGTATGTACAGTGGTCGTCATAAAAGAATTTCTTCGTAGAAACACAGCTGTTGTAAGCGTACAGTTATCGTAATAGAAAAGTTTGTCATAGCAACACAGCTGTTGTGTACATACAGTGGTCGTCATAAGAGAAGTTTGTCATAGCTACACAGCAGTGGTGTACGTACAATTGTCATAAAAGAAGATCGTCAAAGTAACAAAACTTTGGTATATGTACAGTAGTCGCCATAAAAATGTCGTCATAGCAACACAGCTGTAGTGTATGTACAGTGGTCGTCATAAAAGAATTTCGTCGTAGCAACATAGCTGTTGTGAGCGTACAGTTATCGTCATAAAAAAGTTTTGTCATAGCAACACGGCTGTTGTGTACATACAGTAGTCGTCATAAGAGAAGTTCGTCATAGCAACACAGCTGTGGTGTACGTACAATTGTAGTCATAAAGAAGTTCGTCATAGCAAAAAATCTGTGATATATGTACAGTTGTCGCCATAAAAAATTTCGTCATAGCAACACAGCTGTGGTGTACATACAGTTGTCGTCATAAAAGATGTTCAATGTAGCAACACAGCTGTGGTGAACATTCAGTTGTCGTCATAAAAGAAGGTCGTCATAGCAACAAAGCTGTGGTGTATGTACTGTTGTCGTCATAAAAGAATTTCGCTGTAACTATATAGCTGAGGTGTATGTACAGTTGTCGTCATAACAAAAGTTCGCTGTAGCAACACAGCTGTGGTGTATGTACAGTTGTCGTCATAAACGAAATTCATGGTAGCAACACAGCTATGGTGTACATACATTTGTCATAAAAGAAATTCGTCGTAGCAACACAGCTGTGGTGTACATACATTTGGTATAAAAGAATTAAGTCGTAGCAAAACAGCTGTGGTATTCGTACAGTTGTCGTCATGAACGAAATTCGTCATAGCAACACTGCTGTGGTGTTCATACACTTGTCGTCATAAAACAAATTCGTCGTAGCAACACTGCTGTAGTGTATGTACAGTTGTCGTCATAACAGAAGTTCGCCGTAGCAACACAGCTGTGGTGTATGTACAGTTGTCGTCATAAAAGAATTTTGCTACAGCAACACAGCTGTGGTGTACGTACAGTTGTCATAAAAAATTTAGTCGTAGCAAAACTGCTGTGGTATTCGTGCAGTTGTCATAAACAAAATTCGTCATAGCAACACTGCTGTGGTGTGGATACATTATTCTTCATAAATCAAATTCGTCGTAGCAACACTGCTGTGGTGTACGTACAGTTGTCATTATAAAAAAAGCTTGTCATAGCAACAATGCTTTGGTATATGTACAGTTGTTGTCATAAATAAATTTCGTCAATGCAACACAGCTGTTGTAAACGTACAGATGTCGTCATAAAACAAGTTTCTTCATAGCAACACAGCTGTGGTGTATATACAGTTGACACAAAAGAAGTTCGTCATAGCTACACAGGTGTGTACATACAGTTGTAGTCATAAAAAAAGTCATAGCAACACAGCTGTTTACATACAGTTGTAGTCATAAAAAATCGTCATAGCAACACTGCTGTGGTGTTTGTACAGTTGACATCATAAAAGAAATTCGTCGTAGCATAACAGCTGTGGTGTACATACAGTTGTCATAAAAGAAGTACGTCGTAGCATCACAGCTGTGGTGAACGTACAGTTGTCGTCATAAAAGAAGTTCGTCATAGAAACACAGCTGTGATGTACATACAGTTGTCATAAAATAAGTTCGTCGTAGAAACACAGCTGTGGTATATGTACAGTTGTCATAAAAAAGTTCGTCATTGAAACACATCTGTGGTGTACATACAGTTCTCATAAAAGAAGTTCGTCGTAGCAACACAGATGTGGTGTACATGCAGTTGTCATAAATAAAGTTCGTCGTAGCAACACAGATGTGGTGTACGTACAGATGTAGTCATAAACTAAGTTCGTCGTAGCATCACAGCTGTGGTGTACGTACAGTTGTCTTCATTAAAGAAGTTCGGCATAGCAACAAAGCTGTGGTATATGTACAGTTGTCGACATAAAATAATTTCATTATAGCTACACAGCTGTGGAGAATGTACAGTTTTCATAAACGAAATTCGTCGTAGAAGCACAGCTGTTGTGTATATACAGTTGTCGTCATAAAAGAAAGTCGTCGTAGCAACACAGCTATAGTGTACACACAGTTGTCATAAAAGAATTTAGTCGTAGCAAAACCGCTGTGGTTTACGTACAGTAGACGTCATAAACGAAATTCGTCTTAAAACAAAGCTGTGGTACATGTACAGTAGTCGTCATAAAATAATTTCGTCATTGAAACACACCTGTGATAAACATACAGTTGTCACTATGACGAACTTATTTTATGACGACACAGCTGCGGTGTACATACAGTTGAAATAAAACATGTTCGTCGTAGCAACACTGTTGTGGAATATGTACAGTTGTCGTCATAAAAGAATTTCGTCGCACCCACATAGCTGTTGTGAGCGTACACTTATCGTCATAAAAAAAGTTTGTCATAGCAACACAGCTGTTGTGTACATACAGTGATCGTCATAAGAGAAGTTCGTCATAGCAACACAGCTGTGGTGTATGTACAGTGGTCATCATAAAAGAATTTCTTCGTAGCAACACAGCTGTTGTAAGCGTACAGTTATCGTAATAAAAAAGTTTGTCATAGTAACACAGCTGTTGTGTACATACAGTGATCGTCATAAGAGAAGTTCGTCATAGCAACACAGCTGTAGTGTATGTACAGTGGTCGTCATAAAAGAATTTCGTCGCACCCACATAGCTGTTGTGAGCGTACACTTATCGTCATAAAAAAAATTTTGTCATAGCAACACAGCTGTTGTGTACATACAGTGATCGTCATAAGAGAAGTTCGTCATAGCAACACAGCTGTGGTGTACATACAGTTGTCGTCATAAAAGACGTTCAACGTAGCAACACAGCTGTGGTGAACATTCAGTTGTCGTCATAAAAGAAGGTCGTCATAGCAACAAAGCTGTGGTGTATGTACTGTTGTCTTCATAAAAGAATTTCGCTGTAACTAAATAGCTGAGGTGTATGTACAGTTGTCGTCATAACAAAAGTTCGCTGTAGCAACACAGCTGTGGTGTATGTACAGTTGTCGTCATAAACGAAATTCATGGTAGCAACACAGCTATGGTGTACATACATTTGTCATAAAAGAAATTCGTCGTAGCAACACAGCTGTGGTGTAAATACAGTTGGTATAAAATAATTAAGTCGTAGCAAAACAGCTGTGGTATTCGTACAGTTGTCGTCATGAACGAAATTCGTCATAGCAACACTGCTGTGGTGTTCATACACTTGTCGTCATAAAACAAATTCGTCGTAGCAACACTGCTGTAGTGTATGTACAGTTGTCGTCATAACAGAAGTTCGCCGTAGCAACACAGCTGTGGTGTATGTACAGTTGTCGTCATAAAAGAATTTTGCTACAGCAACACAGCTGTGGTGTACGTACAGTGGTCGTAATAAAAGAATTTCGTCGTAGCAACACAGGTGTTGTGAGCGTACAGTTATCGTCATAAAAAAATGTTTGTCAGAGCAACACAGCTGTTGTGTACATACATTGGTCGTTATAACAGAAATTCGTCATAGCAACACAGCTGAGGTGTACGTACAACTGTCGTTATAAATAAGTTCGTCATAGCAAAAAAACTGTGGTATATATATATAGTTGTCGCCATAAAAATGTCGTCATAGCTACACAGCTGTAGTGTACGTACAGTGGTCGTCATAAAAGATTATCGTCATAGCAACACAGCTGTTGTGAGCGTACAGTTATCGTCATATAAAAGGTTTGTCATTGCAACACAGCTGTTGTGTACATAAAGTGGTCGTCATAAGAGCAGTTCTTCATAACAACAAAATTGTGGTATATGTACAGCTGTCGTCATAAAAGAAGTTCGTCATAGCAACACAGCTGATGTGTACATAACATTGTCATAAATATAGTTCGTCGTAGCATAACAGCTGTATTGAACGTACAGTTGCTGTCAAAAAAACAATTCGTCATAGCAACACAGCTGTGGTGTACGTACAGTTGTCGTCATAAAAGAAGTACGTCGTAGAAAAACATCTGTGGTGTATGTACAGTTGTCATAAAAGAAGTACGTCGTAGAAACACAGATATGGTGTACGTACTGTTGTCGTCATAAAAAAAGTTCGTCGTAGCAACACAGCTGTGGTGTACATAAAATTGTCATGAAAAAATTAAGTCGTTTCAAAACAGGTTTGGTATAAGTACATTTGTCGTCATAATAGAAGTTCACTGTAGCAACACAGCTGTGGTGTAGGTAGAGTTGTCGTCATAAAAGAATTTCGCCATAGTAACACATCTGTGGTATACGTTCAGTTGTCATAAAAATATAGTCGTAGCAAAACTGCTGTGGTATTCGTGCAGTTGTCATTAACAAATTTGGTCATAGCAACACTGCTGTGGTGTGGATACATTATTCTTCATAAAATAAATTCGTCGTAGCAACACTGCTGTGGTGTACGTACAGTTGCCATTATAAAATAAACTTATCATAGCAACAATGCTTTGGTCTATGTAAAGTTGTTGTCATAAATAAATTTCGTCAATGCAACACAGCTGTTGTAAACGTACAGATATCGTCACAAAACAAGTATCTTCATAGCAACACAGCTGTGGTGTATATACAGTTGACACAAAAGAAGTTCGTCATAGCTACACAGATGTGTACATACAGTTGTAGTCATAAAAAAAGTCATAGCAATACAGCTGTTTACATACAGTTGTAGTCATAAAAAATCGTCATAGCAACACTGCTGTGGTGTTTGTACAGTTGACATCATAAAAGAAATTCGTCGTAGCATAACAGCTGTGGTGTACATACAGTTGTCATAAAAGAATTTTACTATATCAACACAGCTGTGATGTACGTACAGTGGTCGTAATAAAAGAATTTCGTCGTAGCAACACAGTTGTTGTGAGCGTACAGTTATCGTCATAAAAAAATGTTTGTCAGAGCAACACAGCTGTTGTGTACATACATTGGTCGTTATAACAGAAGTTCGTCATAGCAACACAGCTGAGGTGTACGTACAACTGTCGTTATAAATAAGTTCGTCATAGCAAAAAAACTGTGGTATATATATAGTTGTCGCCATAAAAATGTCGTCATAGCTACACAGCTGTAGTGTACGTACTGTGGTCGTCATAAAAGATTATCGTTATAGCAACACAGCAGTTGTGAGCGTACAGTTATCGTCATATAAAAGGTTTGTCATTGCAACACAGCTGTTGTGTACATAAAGTGGTCTTCATAAGAGCAGTTCTTCATAACAACAAAATTGTGGTATATGTACAGCTGTCGTCATAAAAGAAGTTCGTCATAGCAACACAGCTGATGTGTACATAACGTTGTCATAAATAAATTTCGTCGTAGCATAACAGCTGTTTTGAACGTACAGTTGCTGTCAAAAAAACAATTCGTCATAGCAACACAGCTGTGGTGTACATACAGTTGTCGTCATAAAAGAAGTACGTCGTAGAAACACAGCTGTGGTGTATGTACAGTTGTCATAAAAGAAGTACGTCGTAGAAACACAGCTATGGTGTACGTACAGTTGTCGTCATAAAAAAAGTTCGTCGTAGCAACACAGCTGTGGTGTACATAAAATTGTCATGAAAAAAATTAAGTCGTTTCAAAACAGGTTTGGTATAAGTACATTTGTCATCATAATAGAAGTTCACTGTAGCAACACAGCTGTGGTGTAGGTAGAGTTGTCGTCATAAAAGAATTTCGCCATAGCAACACATCTGTGGTATACGTTCAGTTGTCATAAAAGAATTTCGGGTTGCAAAACAGCTGTGGTGTACGTACAGTTGTTATCATAAATGAAGTTCGGCATAGCAACACAGCTGTGGTGTACATACATCTTCATAAAATAAATTTGTCGTAGCAAAACAGCTGTGGTATACGTACAGTAGACGTCATAAACGAAATTCGTCATAAAAACAAAGCTGTGGTATACGTACAGTAGTCATCATAAAATAATTTTTGTCATTGAAACACACCTGTGGTAAACATACAGTTGTCGTCATAAAATAAGTTCGTCATAGCAACACAGCTGCGGTGTACATACAGTTGTCATAAAACAAGTTCATCGTAACAACACAGTTTTGGAATATGTACAGTTGTCATCATTAAAGAATTTCGTCATAGCAATACAGTTGTGGGGTACGTATAATTTTCATCATAAAAAAGAAGTTCGTCCTAACAACAGCTGTGGTGTAGGTAGAGTTGTCTTCATAAAAGAAGTTCGGCATAGCAACAAAGCTGTGGTGTACGTACAGTTGTCATAAAATAATTTGTCATAGCTACACAGATGTGGTATTAGTTCATTTGACGTCATAAAAGAAGTTCGTCGTAGCTACACAGCTGTGGTGTACATACAGTTATCATAAAAGAATTTAATCGTAGCAAAACAGCTGTGGTTTACGTACAGTAGACGTCATAAACGAAATTCGTCTTAAAAACAACCTGTGATATATGTATAGTAGTCGTCATAAAAAAATTTCGTCATTGAAATACACCTGTGGTAAACATACAGGTGTCATAAAATAAGTTCGTCATAGCAACACAGCTGCGGTGTACATACAGTTGTCATAAAACAAGTTCGTCATAACAACACAGTTGTGGAATATTTACAGTTGTCATTAAAAATTTCGTGGTAGCAATACAGTTGTGGGGTACGTATAATTTTCATCATAAAAGAAGTTCGTCCTAACAACACAGCTGTGGTGTACGTAAAGTTATCGTCATAAAAGAAGTTTGTGGTAGCAACAAAGCTGTGGTGTATGTACAGTTGTCTTATTAAATAAGTTCTTCTTAGCAACACAGCTGTGTACATGCAGTTGTAGTCATAGTAAAAGTCATAGCAACACTGCTGTGGTGTACGTACAGTTGACGTCATAAAAGAAGATCGTCAAAGCAAGAAAACTGTGGTATATGTACAGTAGTCGCCATAAAAATGTCGTCATAGCAACACAGCTGTGGTGTATGTACAGTTGTCGTTATTAAAGAATTTCGCCGTAGCAAATCAGCTGTGGTATACGTACAGTTGTCATAAATAAAGTTCGTCGTAGCATCACAGCTATATTGAACGTACAGTTGCCGTCATAAAAGAAGTTCTTCATAGCAACAAAGCTGTGGTGTACGTACAGTTATCGTCATAAAAGAAGTATGTCGTAGAAAAACAGGTGTGTTTTACGTACAGTTGTCGTCATAAAAGAAGTTCGTCATTGAAACACAGCTGTGGTGTACGTACCGTTGTCGTCATAAAAGAATTTCGCCATAGCAACACAGCGGTGGTATACGTTCAGTTGTCATAAAATAATTTTACGTTGCAAAACAGCTGTGGTGTACGTACAGTTATCATAAATGAAGTTCGGCATAGCAACAAAGCTGTGGTGTACGTACAGTTGTCATAAAATAATTTGTCATAGCTACACAGATGTGGTATTAGTTCATTTGATGTCATAAAAGATATTCGTCGTAGCTACACAGCTGTGGTGTACATACAGTTGTCATAAAAGAATTTAGTCGTAGCAACACAGCTGTTCTGAGCGTACAGTTATTGTAATAAAAAAGATTGTCATAGCAACTCAGCTGTTGTGTACTTACAGTGGTCGTCATAAGAGAAGTTCGTCATAGCAACTCAGCTGTGGTGTACGTACAATTGTCGTCATAAAAGAAGTTCGTCATAGCAACAAACTAAGGTATATGTACAGTTGTCGCCATAAAAAATTTCGTCAAGGCAACACAGCTGTGGTGTACATACAGTTGTCGTCATAAACGAAATTCGTCGCAGCAACACAGCTGTGGTGTATTTACAGTTGTCGTCATATGAGAAATTCGTCGTAGCAACACATTCGTGGTGTATGTACAGTTGTAGTCATAAAAGAAGTTCGTCGTAGAAACACAGCTGTTGTGAACGTAAAGTTGTCGTCATAAAAGAAGTTCGTCATAGCAACCCAGCTGTGGTGTACGTACAGTTGTCGTCATAATAGAAGTTCATCGTAGCAACATAGCTGTGGTGAACATTCAGTCGTCATAAAATAAGGTCATCATAGCAACAAAGCTGTGGTGTACGTACAGCTGTCGTCATAAAAGAAATTCGTCGTAGTAACACAGCTGTGATGTATGTACATACATAATTCGTCATAAAAGATTTTCGTCGTAGTAACACAGCTGTGGTATACATACAGATGTCATAAAAGAAATTCGTCGTAGCAATACAGCTGTGGTGTATGTACAATTTTCGTCACAGAAGAAGTACGTCTTAGCAACACAGCTGTGGTGTACGTACAGTAGTCGTCATAAAAGAAGTTCTTCGTAATACTGGAGAATGTGAATTAGACTGGAAGCGGTTAAGACGCATGACTAATAGTTATGCAACAAACACTGCGCAACGACATTCATTCCATTATGTTAACCTGAGTGCGCGTTCAGAATGACTCATTTATAAAGCTGTGGCAACTCATGTCTCAACCACCCGGTGGATCCTACATGCAAACCTCTGAACACTGACTAACTGCTTTTGCGATGAGAGACTTTCAACAACAACAACAACTTTAGATTTAGCACTTTGCTGACTTGGCCGATTATTTGTCAGAATACTCCTAGATGATACTTTCCTCCGGAGAGGCTGTGAGGTTAGATATGTCAACTCTGTCAAGAAGGATATCTTCAATAATGTTTAGAGCCTGCCAACGACAATGGCTGCTCCAGAAACATTAATCCATCGTTAAGACCGTCTGTCCTACATTCTCGCGGTTGAGGGGGAGCCACTTCCATTGGACAGCTCGAAGCTTTATTAAAAATAATTTAATATGCAAGGTTGCCACATCTAAGGCTCCAGATATTCTACTAGAGGCCGCAATGACACAGAATATTTATGAATAGATAAGTGAAATATCTGGTAAGAAAGCAAACTTAGTCACACAAGCCATGTAGGCGTTTCCGTCATGTTGCTGGCCAGCGATGCCATTTTGCGAATGTGTGTGATGGAGTTTGCCGTCCTACCGGCTATTTCACTTCTGTATTCTTCTGTGGCTATGGTTGGCATTGTTCTTTAAAATAACCACTAATGTAATATACCCATGCCTATTTGTCGTCATATATGGTACTTTATACAGCACCGTGGACAGATATATTTGGCATTATAGCACATTGCATACTGATATGGTTGCAAATATAACAACATTAATTTAATTTATATAAATAAAGAACATTCCGAGGTAAGGTGTCATAGTGGAAGGGGGTAAGGTAACAGTAAATGAGCGATTCAGGATATTAAGGAAATTTTTAGAATAATCAGAAACTTTCTAGACAAAAGTGAAAAATTCTTAGTGGGGATTCTGTCACGTCACACATTTTCTCCACTCACGCGCAAATGCTTCCACTACAGCCTCTTATGAATGATCCGGGATAAAGTGAGTGGACAAAAAAGCCCTGAATATTTTATATTTTCTGCCAGTTTATATCTTTCCGCCGCATGTAAACATAAACATTACCACGTGCTTGTACTACGTACACTGGGCTGAAATGTTATCAACAATATCTACTCATTAAATACCTACGAGTTAACGTCTTTTAATACTGGTTTCTGTACGTCGACTCTAACTTATATGATCCTCATTATTACCATTACGAATCTCGTAAATATGAACACATTAAAATCTAATTTGTAACTCAAAACCGCCACTAAAAAACACGACATAATGGCACACGCAATTTAAGAATTCAAATTGCGTTCAGTTGTATACTGCCATGAACGACGACGCACTCAACAAAAACAACAACGTATTTTCCCAGTTTGTTAAACCAAAAAATTCCGGTTTTTAAATCAAGATACTATACTCATGTTGGCGATCGTAACACACAACAACTTACAGATTACGAATGAAAAAAACAGACATTTCTAATACTTTTGAATGTGTTTTATCATAAACCTATATTTACAGCACAACGGACGAACACAACAACGCTTCCGAGCTAAGCGGCGAAAGCCTCATCTGTGGCGAAATCCTAACTCTGATGCCACCTGTTGGTGGAATTTTGAACTATGTCAGCAGTGCGGAGCGCTAGACGCAATTCGCAAACAACTGTTCACGTTGAACGGCCCGGATGCATCACTTTCTGCTGGCGCTAATTAAGTAAAACTATACTGTTATTAGGTATGTCAATAATATCATAAATAAATATTTTAAAATATATCAAATATGGAGAGGTTGATTCCACTTGATGTTATTTCAGTCATTAACAGTCACAAAAAGCGAAATAGCATGAAAGTAATATAAATTCAACATAAATTAATAAAATGGAAATTGTAGACAACAAAATTACATGAAAACATACTTTATCTTCATTCTTGTGCCTTAACAGGGAAATTATGATAGCATTTCCTTCTATAAAACCTTGTACTAATACCCTCTGAACATGGCGTCCGTTTGTATTAAATACTATCTTTTTCACCAAAATAATATTATATATTTGAAGTACGTTCAGCCTCTTCCCAAAATATTACTGCACCTTCTCCTGTGTTTAACTTGGCTGGGCAGCAATACTGCCGAGCAAATTACTCCCATGCATCTTGGTTCGAGCCCAGAATAATACTAAACTACACCTCAGACTTCCGATGCTATCTGCATCATCCAAAATTCCACGTCCTTGGCCACAAACAAGCCTGTTGTTAGGGTCATGGATTGTCTCACAATGCTCAAAAAAAATTTAATACTTATGAAAACAAAACAAAAAAAAAACTATAACAACAATTAAATGGAAAATGTCTTATCAGGTTTAACTACAATAGTAACAACGTTATCTACTGCTACTAAGGGCGTTTCAAAAATAACCTTACTGAATTTAAGATAACGCCTTAATATAAATTGCAACAATTGTTTTCTTCCTTCTACACAGACAATTATTACACAAGAATTGTAGAATACAAATATAACATTGACATAATAAAGTACAGAAAATATTCATATTCCTTAAACACGCCCTACTTTGCAGAAATTATGAATACAGCAATAAAATATCGGAATTACAAGAAAGTAATTATATTACAACATAACGATCGAAGTCAAGAGTACTTAGAGGTAAGTAATCGCATGCAGAATTAACCACGCAGATGGATCTGCATGTACGTACCTGTAAGTACTCTGACTTCTGTCTTCATGTTATAATTTAATTAGCAGCCTAGTTGCCTTCATCTCGCCTTGCTATTTACTAGAAAGTGTGTCGTTTGAATATCACTTGTGCATTATCTTTCTTGGCTTTCGCGTTCTGCTTCTTCTTTGCTTGACTTAAGTGATTTTCATTTACTGCTTTAACAAAACACTTGATAATAACATTAACAAGTTTGGTCACAAACATGGTTTTGGTGTACCTCCGGGCTCGTGTCTTGGGCCTCTTCTTTATATATTTATATGTTTTATGTATATTTATGACCTACCTGCATGATTAAATTATTGTTTTTCTGTTGGTTTTTAAACATACGAAATTATCATTCTAGTTCAACATATAAACATTTTAAGACGGTAATGACACTTGTTAATAAAATATAGTAATTATTAAGGGATTGGTTTATGGATAGTAAATTGATATTAAATTTAGATGATAGTAATATAGTATACTTTAATGCTAGCAATAAGAAGGAAAATATGTTAAATGTAAATATAGACAACAAAGCCATAAAACAAGTCAGTAATACGAAGTTTTGTGATCGAAGACTGAGGTTCAACTTAAATTGAAGAAACTTACTAGGAAACTTCTCCTTAAAATAAATTCGGTCTGTTTTGCTCTTAGATGCATGCAAATATAATAAATGCTAATACAGAAATTATTTATTATGCTTATTTCATCCCCTTATTCACTATGGTAATATTCAATGGGGAAACTCTACTGACGTTAAAAGGGTATTTGAAGTGCAGAAAAAAGTATTCAGGATACTTCTAGGAAATAACCCCAGACAGTCCTACAGGACATCATTTCTGAATTTGCAGATATTGACAGTGGCTTGAGTTTATATTTACAATATGATAAAAGTTATAAATGTAAAAAGAAATACTTATCAACTAAATCCTAATTCAAATACAGACAAAACAATATCGAGAAATGATTTTCATATTCCAGGCTATAATTCCACAGCCTATCAAAAGGGACTATTTATTTCAGGAATTATTCTACATAATAAATATCACACTATTATACAAGGTTCTGAACTAAGTAAGGAAAATAAATTTCTTAAATGTATTCAATTGGAAACATTTCTTTAGTATTGATGAATTTCTTAGTTCCTAATAGGCCCTATACTACATTTCATATAAGTTTGGACAAATCTGACAACAACTTATGGGCAAGGATTTGTAATATTTTGTTTTTTGTGTCACTACAAAAGACCAAATTTGCAGTAGAAATGCTGAAATGGACATCTCCGATTCATTTTAGAGCTAAAAATGTATTGTGAGTGGAACAAATCACAAAATACTGAAAATTGCTGCCCATAAATTATTTCAAATTTATCCAAACTTAAATGAAACAGAGTATACTAATTTAGTATTTATTACATTTTATTACATTTTAAGAGTTGACGTAAGTAGTCTGTTTTTTATAGTAACTTTTTTGTTATTGTTGTTCCATAATGATGTTGAAAATATGGAATAATTGTGTTATGTTGTTATTGTTGTTTCGTTTTTATTGTTAACTGGCAGTGCGCCCGCGGCTTTGCTCGCGTGTATTACTCATGGCAGATAATATTTACTTTAATTGAAATCATCTTTGTTCGCCAGATAGGTAGTTCATTCAACAAGTGTTTGAACGACAAATCTGCTAGTTGAGCTAACTCTACAGCAGGATAAGTAGCTATAGCTGTCCACGCGAAAAGTAGTCTTATTTTTTTTGTCCCAGCCACTAACAGCGACTTCACCTGGGCCTTATTTAGAGTCACATCAATTTAGACGTTGTGACATAACTACAGACTATTGTAACAGGGTGATCGAATGATACGTAGTTTACATAGTACAATAACTGATTTATCCCGAGCGTCAAACAACTGCGCTACGTAACGTCGAAGTTATTCATGAAAATTAATTTAAAAAATAAAATATTAATTTCCAGAGCTCATAGATGTTGTACAACAACACGCCTCAGTAGAACTGTAAAATGAAACTCCTGTATAATTTATTTCTCGCTGGCCACACTTGATTTTCGGACCGTCTGCCTTGAAAGTTTACAAACTATGTTTTCTTCTCAATATCTCTATTGATCATGGTAAGTATCATCGGTTGACAGAAAACAAATTTTAAGCCTTTTCAAACACTTTAGGTTCCGAAATTTGAAAAATCATAGTTTCACATATTAAATAGTCGTACTAATATCCAAGAGAAGTGAAAATCACGAAGTCGAAGCAAAATCGATCAAACATTAAAAATCACATATCACTCCTGTACAGTACTGAGAGTTCGAATTTTAAAAAATTTTAAAACTATCTACGGCCAATTCCATAATCATCATCCTAAAGCAAAAATAAACTGAATATTTCAAAGGGTTCTATATATCGAAGGTTTATCTAAAACACATTCCAGCTCTTCATCTCCTAAGAGACTGAATTTCGAAATACACTTGTATCCCTTTTTAGACTACTTAATTGGTGTCTCTCGGACGTGAAAAACACGACAATAACCGGCTGGGTTCAAGATACATCTTTAGGTGGGGAATTCCAAAAATTCCTGAAGTTGCTTTTAAGTTATTCGAGTAAGCATCAATCTTAAAAACAAAAATCACGTCACTACATAAAAATCAACGGGATCATTATATTGACAGTGAATCGAAAATAAATTTTACCCATTTTTTACCTCTTTGTGGCCGAATTCAAAAAATATATTTTAATGGTAATTGGGATATTTCGAAAGCATCAATCTACAGCGAACAGCACTTCGATATCTCGATTGGTTCGATAGTCATAGAGGAATAACTTAATCGATCATAAGTAGATAGGTTTGGTTCCTACTGGGGCAGAGGCTGGAGGCTGTGGTGCCGTGGTGCCACGTCCGCCATCTTGGATGACGTCACCATCGCCATCTTGTTTCCATCCGACATCTTGTTTCCGGCCGCCATCTTGTTTCCGACCACCATATTGTTTCCGACCACTATCTTGTTTCTGGCAGCCATATTGGATTTTCATTTTCTCCTGCTCTCTTATTCCACTTATTATTTTTCCTGCTCTCTCATTATGAAAATTTTCCAAAATTTCCCAAAAAAAAAAAAAATTCAAAAATAAAAAATTTTCAAAAATTAAAAAAAATCTAAAATTTAATTTTTGTTTCCAGCCACCATCTTGTTCCTGGCAGCCATCTTGTTTGTCATTTACCGCCAATTTCTACAGTCATTTGTTTACACTGAACTCGCCATTTTTAAAAATCCCCCGCCAAAAAAATTGACTTGGTCGATAACAGCTTGTTCGATTAATCGATTATTATATTTAATTCTAGGAATGGTCACCAGGGCTTTGAGCCGCCATCTTTGTTTCCTATTTACTCACTTGATTAGACTCCACTATGTGTTTAAGGGCTAATAGCGTATGCTATATTATATTGTCTCTCACCCATAAGCAACAATATTAATTTTATTTATTTTTTGTTATGTTTGCCTCCAGGCAGGCAAAATAGACAAGTCTTGACAAGCATTAAGTTTAGAAACAAATTTTTATTAATTAAAATGTACAGTAAAATAATAATACTTCACGAAGGCTCTAGATATCGGCTTGCAGGTTCACGCAGCTCTTCTGCTGATGCCTTCATTCTGGGAAGCCTCTGCACTAGAATAATCACAACATCTCTCTAATAAGGTGCCTGTTGTTGCCCTCACCTTTTACCCGGGCTTGGGACCGGCAACACTACTGTTCTAAAGTAGTGCAGGCAGGTTTACAACGCTGAAACTCACAAACCATTATTATACAGAACACAAACACAGGAAAAAATATCAACGCCGAAACTTACAACCCAGAACCAAAATATATACATCACAAGAACCTATCAAAAACAGAATAAATAATAAAATATATACAATATGAACAACTAAATACAATGAACTATGTACGCTATTTACAACTCACCATGGTAGCCATGGGGGAGCGTATGGATGCCATCTTCCATTATGCGACGCTTGTCGTCTTCCCACGACAGAGCCAGCTTGTTGGTACACTCTGTATACACATCATGCCGGTGAGACCTGATGCTACGCACATGAACTCGTTTCTTGTTCTGCTCCTTTAGTAAAGTCTTGTAGTCGGCAAAGGCAAGCTTGTTCTTAACCACACATTTCTGCACTCCCTTGGCCCTCTTTGCAACTTTGCTATTGCACCGGTATGTATACATTTTAGCTCTCAGCCCCACGAATTCAGACATTTACTCTCCACAACACTCGTCCTTAAATTTTCCCACCACGTTTTTGTTGGTGGGGGAGTAGCACTGGTGTGTGGGAGGGTATACGCTGGTATCGAACTCCATCATAAAGTTGGGGTCTAAGGCTAGGTCATTGTAAAAATCATCTGTTTGTATTTCATATATGAAGGAGTCAGTATCCATATATGCCAGCTGCAGTTGTTCACCATATCGGGGCTGCATCACGTCGTAGTGGAACCTATACATTAATGTTTTCGAGAGCTCAAGGACAGAAAAACCTGCATAGATCGGTTTATCAAACATGATAGCCTCCTTTTCCATCTTCATCAAGGAGAGGTTTTCAGTGTAAATAGTGCGAAACTTGAAGATGGGCCTAGCTATCAACTTCCTGACTCGCTTCTCCTTACATACCAATTCCATTTGTTGCCGCTTTCTCTTATTTTCCATCAGCTTTCTGAAGGTAGCATTATTTATCAATTTAAAGAAGTCCTTTTCAAAGTCGGTTGTGGTAGCTGTTCTTTTCTCAGTATTAAGGTCAGTATATGGTTTTAGCCAAGCCTCCTGGAAGAATTGTAGGACTCTGTGTATTTTAGTAACTTTGAGACCATGAGCCATTGCCTGTTTCAAGTTGATGTAGTACAGGATGTATTGCTCGTTACTCTCCAATGTGGTCATCAGCTTTTTCTGCTTGGAGCCAGGGGGACATTCGTTCACTGGAAGGAAAGGCAAATCTTTGTGTCCTTCATGCAGCTCCTCCGGATACTCGATATCCACCTCCAGGATAAAACCAATAAAGCCATTGTCAGGAACAGAGAGTACATCAATGTCCGTACTAACCCATCGGAAGTCACATTTAGGGAGGGGGAGGGACATTGCCCAGCCGTAAAGGTTGTTTGCATCCACATATTTGAGGAAAGATGACGGTTTGAGTGGACTGTATGTGGAGGGATCATACTTGTTGTTTGCCTCGCAATGCCTCTTCACACATTGAGACACATATCTCTCTTATTCCCTGTTCAATGAAGAGGTACATATCATAGTCGGTGAAGAGTTCAAGCTCGACTTGGGTCCTCTTTAACATGGCATCGAATGAAAAGCCCGGCGCACTGATGTAGCGGACACAGTCTAGTCCATAGGTCTTGAGGCACAAGCTCCTAAAGTTTTCAAACACATCACACAGCAATAGGACGTCGGTCCTGAGGTAGACATCACTGTATTCACCCAATGTCTTACAGTTGAATTTCGACCATACTTGTTGAGCATGATCATAATCCTCATCGGAAATGTTGGAGTCTGCTAACTTGTTGTGGAAGTCTTCTTTGGCTGGTAGCTGAGGCTCATCGAGTTGGGTCCAATCAGTAATGCAGTCATAAGGAAATACTCCTTTCCTGGCCACAAACTTAATTTCATCAGGAACAAAAAATTTGCTTGTGTTATGGAATTCAGAAGCAGGCAGGTTCTCTACAAGGGCGGCCAGACTAGAAGACATAAATCGAAAAGTGTCAATAAACTGAATAATGAACCTTTCACCCAAAGACTTTGTAAATGTGATGAGTTTCTCCTCAGTATGGAGAATAATAAAAATATAATTGTCGTCATAGGCCAGCTGCTTGATGATAAAGTTCTCATCGTAGGTGAGATTGTGGAACAGCATGGGTAACCTCTTTGGGCGACGGCTGAGTTTGTTGCACTCATTACATGAGGCACCTAGATACTTCCCCGTGAAATGACAGTGGTCGTGAACTTTACGGTTTTTGTCAGTGAAGGGACCATTGCAGTAGCAGCACTCTTCGGTAACCTCATGACATAGCAATTCAAGATAAGTCAAAGGCTTCATAGGCTCGCTAACATCATATATCTCCTGTACTTTCTTCCCAATGTCTACAATGTTAGCCATGAACTTCTCAGCAGCATTTTCTCCCCTGTAAAGTATTGGTTCTGTAGGCAGACTTGTAGTTTTCTCTGGAGGAATAATTTCATTGTCCACATGTACATATATTGAATAACTGTTGGGTACATGGTGTTGGTAAGCGTAGGTGTAGGATTTCTCCAGATCTGGCTGGCAGGTACTCACTGGTTCAAGCATAGCCTCAAAGTCCCCATACACAACAATTGGAAGCTTGTCTGCGTTATGGTGGTTCTGAAACTTCATAATAGGTCATTGGCCATTTTTTTCACATTGAGGCATTTCCACACGAACTGGAGCATGCGGCTTGCAGTACTTTAAGTGCTCTTCTAGGCGCTGCTCACCACTAAGTCCAGATATACAAAGACGGTTATCATATGTCTTGAAACAGCGTTTACATACGTGTATAACACCATGGTGTGTTGTGACCTGAGGGCGAACTAGGCGTGAAAAGTTCTTAATGTATGTGTAATGGCTGTTCTCATCATTGGTGATGAGAAGGAGATCAAAGTGCTGAGCCTTTTCTTCATTGCAGACACATCAGGATTATTCTTTTCAAAAATCGTAATATCATGTACTGGTGTCGGGAATTTCAGACCTTCAAAATTGAATTTGTTCTCCAAGTCATGGTAGCGCTCATTAACTCTCTCAGGATTCCATCCTTCAACAAAGCGGGCAAGGACTGACCACTTGAAACACTCATTGTCCTCTTTGTTCTTCAGGTTGATGATAGATTTGGAGTTCTTGATGGAGGCGGGTAAATCAATGTAGCTGGAGGCGCGAAGAGGGTCCAACTTATTGATGCGGAGCTGGAGTCTCCGTACTGCAGTTAGAGAGCAACCACTACCTTTCCCCATGTACTCCTTTTCCTCCTCACAAACCTTCTTCAAACAGGCTGACACAGCTTCCTCGACATAATGAACATTGTACAAAGGAACATTCTTAGTCTTGAATGACCTTTGGTCCTGTTCTTCCTCATGTGGCTCTGGCTACCCATACAAACAGTCAAGCCATACATTGAATTTGATAGCCCCATGCAAATTAATTTCATCAACTAGCTGACCAATAATCTGGTCTCTCATCTCTTCTAAGTAAGAACATATATCCTGGGCCTGGGTGGAGATGTTCTCGGCCACAAGAGTCCTTAAATTACCTCGTAACACAGTCTCTGCTTCCACGAATCCATGGGGCGATACTGCTCCAGCCCCAGCAACTATCCTTGGACGAGGTATTGGACCAGGTTGAGCTGCAGGTTGCTGGTCAGAAGTTCCAACACCCTGCCTCTTCGAAGGTGGAGCAGACCCATCATGTTGCCTTTTCAAAGTAGGACCACTACATTTGGCAGCATGTCTGTTATAGTTGTCTTGTCGGGTGAAATTATTTCCACACTTGGTGCAGGTGAAGGTCTTGCTGCCCAGGCCGAATTTACAAGAAGCCTCATGGCGACGAGCATCACCGATATGGCCAAAGATAGCATTTCAGAACTTGCACTGCGAAGTTGCAGCCTGAACCATTTTTCCAGTACAGGAACGAAGATGACGCTCCATACTGTCCTTCCGAGAAATAATAACTCCACACCTCTCACAAACCTGTAGCTCTTCCCTGAAAGGGTTGAGGTGACAGTTACGTTCATGACGCAAACCTGTCTTGCGAGCAGCAAACACCTTACCACAAAAACCACACTGGATGGCTGAAGGCGGAACAAAAGAAGCTGTGTTCTCCATTATGAAAATGAGCGAAAAATGAATATAAAATATGAATAAAGATAAATGTGATAGAATGTAAGACTAAACAGGAATATATACAGAAGACACTAAAACAACGAAGACTAAATAATAATAATAAATTGAAGGCACTAAAACAACCTAACCTAAAAACCTTAACGAATTAGCTATGCCCTAACTATAAACCTAACTATAAAATCTTGAAGCACAAACTATCAAAAACCCTAACTCTTGAAGCACTATAAACCTACTCTAAAAATCTTTAAATACTAACTAGTAAAAAATACTGAAGAATAAACTAACAACGAACTAGAAACTATAAATCTTGATGAACACCAAACTATAATGAAAACGATGACCTAATAATTTAATAATTCGAAATACTAGTTAAATTGAAGACTAAAACTAAACTGTAATAAACTAGCTAATCCCTAAATAATGAAAACTAAAACTCTTGAAGCACTCTCAAAATCACTCCCAAAGCTGCGAAGCACTCTATGAACAATCGGCAAGCGATGAACAAAGACTAAGGAAAACAGGCCTCACAGCATCCTTTATGGGCATGTGGTGGTGGTGGTGGAGGAGGTAGATGTTGTGGTGGGGTAAAGTAGCTCATTCCATATATGGTCACGTTTAAAATCCAGTGCTGCTATTGGCTGGTGAAAACACTCGGTCTCCTGATTTCCTGGGAAAACTCTATACTGGCACAGACCAGTAAAAGTCATTACAGGCTCAGGTTTGAACAGGTCTACTGGCCCTACCTTAACTTACCTTGTGGTGCAACCAGGGCGATAACTCATCGCAAGCAGTGACTGTGTCCATTACAGGTCTGCACAGGTCCACAGCACCTGGACAGTAATTCCCCACAGATGAGTAAGGTACTGCATCGTGAGATCAGGTCTGTACAGGTATTCGAAAGACTCCCCTCCTCCCCTCCTCCAGTGCTCATCCTTCGCCACCTCCTCCCCCCCTTCCTCCTCTAGTCACCACATTATTGCAACATCATTCTCGGCCTCGCCACTCTGATCGCTCGCTAATGAGGTTGGGAGATAAGAGCTCGCACTAAAGAATCATAGCTCGTGACACACTTGCGAGGCAGTCCAGACGCATGTTATGACATCACATGTCTACCTTGTACCTTTCAAGTGTTGTAGCTGAAAATTTCTACCTCTCTCAAGTCTTGTACAACAACACAACATAATATCTGAACTTGTATTTTTTCGTACTTTATCTCGTAAGTTGTAGTAACTGGTGATTTCAGACACACAAAATTTCATTTTTCCAAAGATATGTATGTTTTCATACAAGTAGTAGTAACTGGTGATTTCAGATGTAGTTTATACATCATTTTCATATATTGTTTAACCATTTATTACAACTCTGTTTATGTTAAAGGTATCACTAAATTGCTAGGAAATAATAGTAATGAAAATTCATTTTATCATGTTTATTATTTTTTCTCCACGTATTACATATACACACATTTATACATACATCATACAGCATTTCCCATCATATACAAGAGTCCAACCACATTTTACCACAACAAATATTTACATACATCATGAATCTTCAAGTACTTTTAAAATGTCTTTGAGTATTGCACGCACATGTTTGCGCACCAAGGAAACAAGGTAGTCCTCTCCTACAACATGACACATAAATGTAGAATCACCAACAACATCCTATCCTTCCATGGTTGTCTGGGCTCCAACATCGTAACTTAGAATATGGTCACCATCTGCAGCATCGTCACAGGAAGTAGAGGCAGCTTCAGTCTCGGAGAGGTCTGGCGACAACAGTCTCTGCATAGTTAATTGCTTTTGCAGAAGTGCATGAGCTATTACGTCTTCATTGGAGGCAGGAAGCGGTGTACTGCTCCGCATGTTGAACACAGCACATTTCCCTTCAGGGCAGCAGCCAATCATCTCTTGACAATGTTCCCAACTCGTAGGATAATGTGCATACAGCCAATGTTCACCCAATTTGCACTCTTCAGTGTATTCACGGTAGTTGCCTTCACCATCCCAGTAGGAATACTCCACACGCTGATATCCAGGCTTTACGTGATCGTAGTGCTCAGCAGGAGCGAAGCGCTGCATGTTATCGCATTGGTGGTCTACAGAGAACTGAGTGTCTTCACAAAATGGTGGTTGTGGCGGAGCGGTGGTGGAGGTGTGGTGGAGGGGTATACTGGGAAAAACCCACTCATCTTCTACATGGAAAACTGGTACAATTTATCAGAATGTCCCATATTCTCGTACACATACCACTGAAATGACACTTGATGTAGCAGAACAAACTTCCAGAAATTTCTGCTTCATTTTCACTTGCAGTCTCGTCGTTACATGTTGCCTCCTCCATCTTGACTGATAATTAAGAATTGTCTTCACCGACATATGTTTACATTTTTTTCTTTTGTAATATCCCTTCAAAAAATTTGCTGGTGAGAAATTAATATCTTGCAACGGTTTTTCTCTATACACAGGACACAGGTGAGAAGCACAACCTGCTGTAAGGCATTGGGTATGTGTGGATGTTATTGTACTTAAGTTATGTTGCAGTCCATCACATTTATCAACAACAACAACATACTCTGGTGTCTCAACCCATGATTTCATTTGGTCCAGAGTCAGTGGCAGTGGCAAGAATGGTTTGCACAAATTAACTGGGCAGTTAATGCCTTCACACGCAAAACAAGCTGTAACATTGCTAGTAGTGCGTGGTGAGAAGGGGTTAAACGTTACACGAAAGTGGTTGCCATCTCTACACATTTCAAAATATGTTCTGTTCAGATAATCAGCACTACCCAATTCACTTTCAAATTGAATTTCATAAATGACACACTGTTTTCTGGTGACCACGTAGACATAGTTGTCTGTCCAGGGCTCGAACATGGGTCGAGGTATAGCTTCCTTCTTGGTAGGGTCAGGCCGTAGTACTGGTTTGTAGTCTTGAACATCATTGTTGCCTTCAGAGTCTTCAGAGTCACTAAAGTATCCATTAATGGCATTGCGAGCTTCGTGACTAAAGTATTCATAAATGTCATTGCACTCTTTGTCACTAAAATTTATATGACTGTAGTTGGGATCTTCTATCATTTTTCTACGTTTCTTGTAAGCCTCGTGTTTGATACATGAAACAGAAAACTTTCAGTTCCATGGTCCCTGTACATGATGATGGATTAACAAGTTGACTATGATGACAAATATACTTCACACATCAGAGGCGTGCATGGAGACGTCCACCGAACTTTCCCTTTGTTCAAAATGGCAGTGTGGGTCTATCCACTACACCTTTCCACCCAGCGAATAACTTGTTCATCACATTTTAGTACGTAGGAGATACAACTATCACAGTTTCGGCGAATGATGATCTCACCTCTAGCTCGATTAATAAGCTCCTCAGTTGTGGATGGCAGCTTGCTGTCTGGACGGAGATGGAAAACTGGACAGTCTACAAACTTGCAGGGAATAGGTGTCACACTGAACAAATCTTCGTCGTTGACCAACAGAAAGTGTTCAAGTCCATTGCAGAATTCGAGACGCTCTGGAAGACCAACAGGTATGTAGTGCACCCGACGAAAACCAACTTCCGCCTCGATGTAGTCGTGGAACTCTTCTGGTCGAAATCTGACGTCCATTGATCAGCAGGGGCTGCACACTCTAACGTAGTGTTGAAGCGGTTACGACAGACTGTGCGGCCTCCCATCCGGACCTGCTATATACTACCTACTCTGACGTCACTCTAGCTCATGCCACCTGGAATAATGTCACAAGAGCTCGCAGCATGAGCGATTGACGTCATCCAAACACCACAGCCGTAACAATAGCATGTTCAGGCGGGAGCAGGTCAGGTCCTGCTCACACGACTCACAGGCGTAATCAGGCTTGTCGAACTTTGCTTTCAAGTAGCGAAGCGACGGATACTCGTACGTAGTTCGCAAGTCTATAATATTAACATTTTCATTGCAATAAATACTTAGCCATTTTTTCTGCTCCACCCTGGCAACAAAGACAACTTCTTCATCACCTGTAATTTCAGTTAATATGTCTTTAATTTTCACATAATCCTTATATCCGTCTTCCCAGTACAGTCCATGGTAATTTTTTGTAAGCCATTTATTGGTGCGTTTACTTTTCTTATCCAACAATTTCCAGTGAAATGGTGGCAGGAAGCTATGCGTTGTCACTTTTCCATCATGGTACGTTTTGCTAACCTCTTTAAGAATAAATCCGAGTTGAGACTGGAAGCCCTGGATGTTTGCGTACATGTTGACGTCCTGATTCGAACTGAGCTTAAGTTAGTATTTTCACCACTTTATCCCTTGCATTATATGTTGCCAAACGGTCATGGATAATGAGAGCATAGGCCTGTGTGCCGGCAGGTATATTCTCTGCTGCAGTCATTTCAATGCGACAATCAATTACTCCTGTGTTTATACGATCGTCTTGTTTACTTATATCAAATACAAGGAGCGGGGCACTGTTCATAAACTCATCAGGTTCGAGTGTTGTTGATGCGTCGTTTCCATAGTATGATTTCTGAAAATCTGCAAACATTTGGTATGCCAACATGAAAGAACCATTACTGAAATTTGCGTTCAGGTCCACGTATGGAAAACTTTCAGAGTTCAAATAAACTTTGGCATTCTTTATATTAATGTGATCAAATTTTGAGCGAACTGCACTTGTAGTGTTCTGTCTTCCCGTCTGGAATGCTAGAATTATGTAGCGTGGCTTTTCCGTTGCAAACGACGATTTAACATTCCAATTAACGTTTTGAGACTGAGTAAGGGCCGGGCAAGTTTCCAAACTCCACGAGCGGAAGGCTATGTCTATATTCCTTCCTTTCTCAACAAACTTGAGCAGTTTTATTCTCTCTTCAATTTTTGCTTGAACATGTGGCAGCAGCCACTCTATCGACTGTATAGAGAGCATCACAATCTCTGGGTTTTCTGATGTATCCAGTAAAGCATTTGTTTGAGTGTTGGCTAAAAGTATGACCAACTCTTGTTTAGAATGCACTATAATATGCTTGTAATCTTCGGCGAATCCTAGCAACGAGGAAAGTCGTACACATATTTCAAATATTCCACCTTCGTACACAGGAACTTTATAATTTGGTTCGATTCCCCATCCGGCCATTTGGCTGCGGGTAGTTGGTTGTGTGTTAGAGACAGGTAGTTCTTCATAGTAGCTGTAATACCTACATCTCTTGTCTGATCAACCTCGACGCCATTCAGTTCATAAGCAATTTTACTAATCATGTGAAGTACTCCATTTCTAATTATCTTGGTGGTTACAGGTAAGGCATTTCCAACATTTGCTATAATGCCTCTGAATCTCAAGTGTGAGTTGCATGGTAAAGTATAAATGTCTTGGTTTTGCACCAGTATTCGGACCTCGGACGACAGCTGGTATGGTCCGGGCAGGTATGGCGAATAAGCATGGAATTCAGTCTTTGTAATGGAGTCCTTGTAACTAACGGGCTCGTCCACATTCAGTATTTCCGCTTCCATTCTTGTTGACTTTGAAGCCTAGACTCTTGAAAAACACAATATTTTTACGTGATAACACGCTGGTTGCTCGTGATACACTAACCTTTGGCTTGGTGTGGAGACTTGTTTTTATAATAATTTTTCTAAAACTCAGGCCCATCTTTCTTCAAATGTAAATGTAATGTGATTTCCTCGTTTCTGAAATTAATCAGTTTATCATCCTGGTCGACTATACGAACAATAATTTCCTGCACGTACTTTTCTATGATTGGTGCATAAATTAGATTTTTCGGGACTTCTACCAGTTTGAATCCAGGTGGAATAGTTGCTGAAAACTCGTGAAGTGTATGGTTCTGTTTACCATTTAGATATGAGCCTGTTACAAGATGGCAGTTTACTCTTATAACATTCACTGGCAAAATGTTTACAGGCAGTGTTGACTGGTGTATTTTTCCGCTCTCATACACATTGTGTTCGAATCCCAGCATGGATGCTAGAGTATCTTTCTCGGTAAAGTCAATATCGTTGCTGCACAACATTTCACTTTTCAAAGTGTTTGGATTTCCTCGCAAAATAAAAGTTAAGTCAGGACCTAGTTCTTGCTTGATGTATGCTGCAATATCTTCAATCTCATACGATCCTGTCGGTACAGTAACCTCTTCAGTAATGTCATTTTTTATGTAGCGAAATTTACAGTTTGAACTGTCCACATTAGGCACAGAGAAATAAGTTTGAAAATCAATTAGTGCTACTGACCACGACCCTTTTAAATCCAGTGCCGGAAAATGCACGGAGCGCAGCTCCGAGCTCTTGCCCATCAATATCAATGTTACGGACATGACTGATGTAAAGTAGTGCTTGTGCCAAAGATTTATTAATCAGTAATTAAGAACTTGAGGCGTAAATGACCACAGTTCCATTGGCTAGGTAATTGCTCATTGAAATAATTATAACTTAGTTCCATTCCCTGAAAATACTTGCGCACTTCTACAGGCGGGCGAAGGTTTCCAAAACTGTCGTAGTAATCAACATTGTTTCCATATTTTTTGTAAGCGACCAAGTGAGATCCTCGGCCATGGCCCGAATCTAAATTTATAATTCCACATTCGTTACGTCTTAGTTTTGATGGTAATTTGTCTCTCATGAACACACCCCTCAAATTAGGTATTTGTCATTTTCTAGCAAACTTTAGTAAATCTAGGTTTGTTAGTGGTCGATTGGGTGTTACTATTTTATAGTACTTTAGGATTGCTTCCTTCTCATTCTGGTTCTTTTTTTCAGACATCCCCCACCCACAGGATAAGGTCTTAGGTAAAGGCCTTTCCCGTTTTTTGACCCTAGTGCAATAGCTTCCATTTGCTTGTTGTGACGTTGAAGTTCTTCCAACTGCTTAGCTTGGTTTATCGATGTATTCACTGCTCTGGCAATACCACTAACTCCGCCAATCAGACCTCCTAGTGCGGCCAAGCCAGGCAAGAGTAGAGGCTCTGTTTGCAAGGACAGTGTCAGCAGAGTGTCTATCTTCCAGCTTGTTACTATTAGCAAAAGCTATGTCGTGCTCCTTGCACGCCTCGTCCAAATCGTTGACTCCGACGTCACCACGCTCCAGCCTCTTCTTTAGCTTTGTTCCCGGTCCACAGAACCGGTATCCAGGAATATGTGCTTCGAATGGTAAGTTATTTATAAGAGTATTCACTAATCCTCTTCCGGTCTTGATCTTACTCCTACGAGACATCACGATACACTGAGTTAAAATTACTTAAGTATGTGTTTACATATATTTTATTCAGTTTCATTCGAGACTTTGAACAGTACAGTTGTTAATGATGCATGTCCGCTGCCGCTTCTGTGGTGAAGTATTTGCTGCCATGCGTAGTATGTTACGACATGAAGCAACTACATGCACAATGAAAACTTCAAGAATAAAATTTCAATGTGAAGTCTGCCAACGTCAGTTTACTCGGAGTGATATTTTGAAAAGACATACACAAACTTGTAACAACGATTCTGTGTTTGCTTCGCAATCTACTCCACATTTTCCATAATGTGTTCTGCAGAAGACTATGCGTGCTCCGCACAAGACAATGCGTGCTCCGCACAAGACTATGCATGTTCTGCACAAGACTTTGCAGTCTCCGCAAATATCTCAAAACCCATTTACTTATGCTGTGTTTGACTCCGCACACTCTCCGCATGCTCCGCACAAGTCTCCGCACGCTCCGCACAAGTCTCCGTGTGCTCCGCACAAGTCTCCGCAAATGGCACCGTACATAGCACCGCAGGCATCACAAATTGTTGGTGGTAATATACATATTGACAAGCAAGAAGTTAGTTTACCCATAGGTATTACTACCGAAGATGAAGTCACCTCTCACGAATCAAGACATGGTCCCCTCCTTCACAATACTGTCCGTTGCATCATTGCAGGATCATCTAATTGTGGTAAGACGCATGTGCTCTTAAGCTTGTTGGAGGAGCCCAATGGTCTCCGGTTCGAGAATGTGTACCTATACTCGAAATCATTACAACAGCCAAAGTATCAGCGACTTGGAAAAATTTTAAGTTACGTGGATGGTCTCGGGTATTTTCCATTCAGCAACAATGAAGCGGTGGTGCCGCCAAGTCAAGCTCTACAAAATACTGTGTTTGTCTTCGACGATGTAGCATGTGAGAAACAGGCTTGTATCCAGGAATACTTTTGCATGGGAAGACATATGTTAGTAGATTCCTTTTACCTTTGCCAGACTTATTCACGTATTCCCAAGCAGCTATTGAGAGATAATGCTAATTTGTTGGTTATGTTTATAATGGATGACTTGAACTTGAGACATGTTTACTCTGATCATGTTAATACAGACATGACTTTCGATAAATTCAAAGAGGTGTCTGCTTTTTGTTGGAGTGATCCTCATGGCTTTCTTGTAATAGCTAAAGACATTCCTCTACTTAAAGGAAGGTACAGGCATGGATTTGATCAGTTCATAAGCCTTCGTCAGTGAGAGATGAGTTACATAATTTCAAAGTTTGGCCATAATGGCCTGAAACGTAAAATGGAAAGTTGTTAAGTGCCTACTGATGATGGGAACTGTAGTGCCAAAGGAAAAATACTTAAAAATACTGCAAGTCCTAGAGAAGATAGAGATGCTACTAACAAGGCATTTATTTACACACTTAATGGTGATTTGATTAGTTTAATACAAAATGTGCTAGACAGAACAAGTAATGATATTGCAAGTATGATAAATGATGTGGATGTTGAACTCAGGGCTATTCCTGTTGATGTGGAGAATTTGCTGGACAGGAAACTTAATGCAGTTGAAAGTATAATAAATGAAACTTTTGGCACGGACAAAGTCCTGGACCAGATTACAACGCACCTTAATAAACATGAAGCCTCGATTAAAAATATTGAAGACATGCTAACATCTGCTTCTGACCTGCCACCAGTTATAGTTCTGGAAGGAAAAAATAACAAGCCGAGCTCTAGACCACCACCTAAGAAAAAGAACATATAAATACCCTGTCTTGTCATTATAAGTAAGTAGTTCAATGTCTGACATTGTCGGTGACTTACACACTGTGATTAAAAGTATTCACACAAAGTACTTGACAGCTCAGCATGCTAGAATGGAACGTGATATGATTAATGAAGAAGCTTTCAAACCTATAACAGACAGACTGGACAGTTTGAAGCCAAAACCACCACCACCTGTGACAGTGAAGAAGGAAGAAGAGCCTCAAACTATAGTGAAATGCAAGAAACCTGCACAAGAAGTTGATGAAGATGATTTGCCTCTCTCCGAGTGGAAACGGAAAAAGGAACAAACCACAATGCTTCATGGTTACTTGACAAACTCACGGTCCAAGAATAGAACACATGGAGTATACAAGCAAAATAATTTTTTTTTGGGAAACAAGCAAATTTTATTCTTGCCTAGTAATGACGTAAAAATAGACTCTGTCATAATCAAGCCAGCTTCTGGACTCTACGAATTACTGTTTAAACAGAATCCTGGTACTTATTCGCATGGTGCCCTGCAACAGTATAAACATCTTCTGAAACTTACAAGTGCTCATTTGAAGAATAACGATTCTAGCAGCAATGAATATAAATATGAAACACACCCAAAATTCAACATTATTTCCCAGCTGTTCCCTGATGTAGGAACTACAATAGGATCTGGTCTTGATCTATGTAAAAAAATAGAACATGGGAAACATTCAGAATATGTATACTGGAATGATGCTAATGAAATTGTAGACAGATTGAGACTGTAAATTGTTTCTCAGCAGGCTGGAAACAACTCACATACAAATGAAATATCTAGCATCATCGAGGAATTACGTGAAGACGGATACATAGAATGAGTCGTCAAAACATTGCTGGGGAGCTACACAAGCCTGCAAGGCGAAATTATCCTCGGCATAAAGTACGTGTGTTTGGTTTGAAGGACTTGTATCAAGCAGACTTGGTTGTAATGATTCCTTATGCTCGCAAGAATAAAGGCTATAAGTACATGCTGACTGTTATTGACTGCTATAGTAAATATGCGGGGGCAGTCCCCGTAAAAACTAAGAGTGGCAGGGATGTAACAAATGCGATGAATATGGTTTTGCAAGATAAATGTCCATGCAAGAATCTACATACTGACCTCGGAAAGGAATTCTACAATTTTAATTTCTGAGCCTTGATGAAGCAGTATAAAGTAAACAATTATTCAACCCACAGTGGTCTCAAGGCCAGTATCGCAGAACATTTTAATCGTACACTGAAGAATGAAATGTGGAAGAAATTCTCAGCACAAGGAAGCTACAAGTGGACAGACATTTTGCTTCGTCTGGCCTCGAACTATAACAATAAAGTACATAGAACCACGAACATGAAGCCTGTAGATGTCGTGGACAGCTCTTTACTACACACTGTTTATAAAAATGAGAAGAAACTGGACCTGCACAAACCTAAAGTGAAGGTTGGAGACTATGTAAGGATATCGCGAGTGAAGGGAACATTTACTAAAGGCTACACACCAAACTGGAGCACTGAAATATTTAAAGTGGCCAAGATTCGGCACTACGAACCAAGGACCTACTACCTAGAAGATGCGGAAGGCAAGACTATTCGAGGAGGTTTCTACGGCGAAGAAATTCAAGTTACCAAGTATCCAAACACGTATTTGGTCTAGAATGTACTGAAGAAGAAAGGAAATAAAGTGTTAGTACGATGGCTGGGGTTCGATGCAAGCCACGACAGTTGGATTCGACAATCAGACATTATGTATTAATAATGCGAATTCTTATGTATGAAGGAATAAATAAATATATATTTTTTAAATCTGAATTTCTGTGTTGTTATTTAAAAGCAAAAGTTATTTTACTGGTATTGGTATAAAACTGCTACTGAGTGCTCCTGGAAGGCAGTCTGCGATGACGAACATTGAACAAGTTGATACTCGGGGCGATGAGGTGGTCGGTGCAGTTTCGTCATCTCGCCCTCGCCAGGTGCCTAATCGCATGGGTCAGTAAGCCGGGTGATGCGTGACTCTCGCGCGCAGCTGCAGACTTTGAGTCATGCTTTGCCACTTCATGTAGTGGCTCGCGAGCAAGTTGAAACCAGGGCAGTACCTATCCGACTGGACGTCGCCTGCGGCCGCCCCCTATGGCTGGTGACGTAGGTAGTGACCACATGAAGGAGGGCTGTCTTGCAACATACTGGCTGGAGGGGAGGGGATGCGTACAGGGGGTTGGAGATTGTGCTGGCTGAATGCCTGTGCATCACAAGGTGTCCTTGCTGGTCCCCTGTGGTTGGCTGTAGGATTTGTGACATAGGTAGTGACCACATGAAGGGAGGGTGGTCTTACAACGCATTGGTTGGAGGGGAAGGGGTGCATGCCAGGAGATGTCTCCTCAGTACTTGAGGCTTCAGTCTACGTTAAGATGGCGAGTGAGCTAGATATGTTGAGGGTCAAGCTGGAGGAGGACAACCACACATTTTGCGAGTTTTGGGGGGTTCCTCCACAATCAAGACATATCCCAGCAGGACTGCAGAGGGATGGCTTGTCTCTGTGGGAGAAGGAAGAAACTCGGGCACTGCATAGGCACATACCGCCTCCCCCGGCACTCATTCCATTGAGGGGGCGACATGGAAGTAGTCGCGAGCGTAGCAGATCACCTCGGCCTGGAAGGTGTGCTTCACAACTCCAGCATCCACTCCAACACCTTCTGTAGCTACAACAGTGGGCATCGCTTCGACTCTGGGGAGTGAACGAGTGCTCTCTCCAGTTCAGTGGAGTGAGTATACACTCGCCTCACCAGCATCACCCGACATCGCACGACTCGAAGACGTAGACAGTGATGAACATGACGATGTGACACTTCGCGATGTTCATGGTGAACTGAGGCTCTTCCGTGAAGAGATGGCTGCCGCGACTCCTACAACACGAAGGTTGTGTGAGGGAAATTGCAGGGTCTTGTTGGAAGAGGTACGTGTTCTACGTGGAATGGTGCAGCGTCTGCTGGATTTTGAGATTCCTCGGGATTAGAAATTGGACGTATTGCAAAGTGTTTTAATTAATAAAAAATGTTTTTAATACTTTAAATTGTGTGTGTTGAGAGACATTATTCACCTGTCATAACTTTTCTTAAATAGCATCAGATGCAACAGTCCTTGTACACTTAATCAGTGATTACATAGAACACAATTACATTACTATTAATGTTTAAAAAAATTAAATGTATATGATTGATGGTGGTGATATATAATACTTGTCAAGACTTGTCTATTTTGCCTGCCTGGACGCAAACATAACAAAAAATAAATAAAATTAATATTGTTGCTTAGGGGTGAGAGTCCACGTAATATAGCATACGCTATTAGCCCTTAAACACATGGTGGAGTCTAATCAAGTGAGTAAATAGGAAACAAAGATGGCGGCTCAAACCCCTGGTGGTCATTCCTAGAATTAAATAATATAATCGATTAATCGAACAAGCTGTTATCGACCAAGTCAATTTATTTGGCGGGGGATTTTTAAAATGGCGGGTTCAATGTAACAAATGACTGTAGAAATTGGTGGTAAATGACAAACAAGATGGCTGCCAGGAACAAGATGGTGGCTGGAAACAAAAATTTAATTTCAGATTTTTTTAATTTTTTTAATTTTGGAAAATTTTTTGAATGAGAGAGCAGGAAAAATTATGAGTTGGAGAAAATGAAAATCCAATATGGCTGCCGGAAACAAGATTGCGGTCGGAAACAAGATGGCGGCCGGAAACAAGATGGCAGCGGTGACATCATCCAAGATGGGGGCTTTGGCACCATGGCACCACAGCCTCCAGCCTCTGCCCCAGAAGGAACCAAACCTATCTACTAACATACATTTCATGTATTTTCACCATCTTAATTAAAGAATTTCGAACCGTCTTGGAGACATGTCATAGAAATTTGTATACGTAACCAATTGAAGTAAATATCACGACGATAGTCAATTGTGTTTCAGTGATATAGACGATTTATAAAAAAAAACTCATTTTGCCCCTTTTTACTTCTTTGGGGTAGAATATCAGAAAAATCCTTAAACTGCTTTTTGGGTATTTACGTAAGAAACATTTTAAAGTGAATACCAACTCTTCATCTCGTAGGATTCGATAGATATCGATAGTTAATCTGAAACATATTTAAGGTGTTTTCTTCTCCTTCAATGTTGTAGTTCGAAAAATCTTTAAATAGGCTAATATTAATTTTTATGTGTGTCCTAGTAAAGTAAAAGCACTCGAGCTCTATCAACGTTCCTTCGGAAATACATTTCACCCCCTACAGGCCGAATTTCAAAAAATTCCTTCTTAGTGCTCGCCTACGACCTGAGAGGAACCGACTCAAAAAATTTCACGATTCTAGGTTCAGTGGTTTAGGCTGCGGTTTGATATGTAAGTCAGTCAGTGTTCTCTTTTATGTATATAGATGTATATTCATTTATTGCAATAATTGTAATGTAATAATATTTGGCTAGCTTCACATTCCGAGCTTTTCTTATAGGATTGTAGGAAAACATATTTAAATAAAAAAGCTAAACTCAATTAGTACGTCAAAACACGGTGGGAAAACTGAGGAAATATAATTTAGTAAGATGCATGAAGGTTTCCAGAGCATATACTAAAATGTTGCCAAGTATACTGAGTTCTTGTAAAGAAAGGTGTTGGAGAACACAACGTAAAGAGAGTCACGAATGGCTATTACAGCCACTGTCGCTCACGAAAGACAATCACATAAGTGAAGTCAGATAATAGACACTCAGGAGGGTGGACACCAAATAGGGTGAATGTATTTCAAATGTACTCAGGGGATCGGTGTGAAGCCACAATCTTGTGCTGAGCCAATATCGGGTTGTACTCTGAGTGGAGCATTATTCTGGTCCGCCTACACTGTTAAAAATTTCCGTAAATTCACGAAAATATTTACAGAAAAGTACTGTAACTATACGGAAGTAGCTTCTGTAATTTTTTGTTTACAGATTTTTGACCTAACTTTACATAAATTTGTGGAAACATATTTTTACAAATTTAAAGCTTATTTTATTGTGATTCTTAAAAAAATGCCGCTATTAACTATATATTATAAAGTTGGGCTCTTACAATTGCGTGGATTTTACTTACTAACTAGTCACTGTGATGCAATGGTTACAGTGTTTGTCTGGAAATCGTAAGATCGTGTGTTCGAATCCTAGCAAAATCGAGACATTTTCAGGTTTCTCAATGGTACATCAAGATCATGAGAAAACCTCTCGATTAAGAGTATTTTATACTTTTTTCGAAATGGAGTGCCAGTAATTTAAAGAAAGTTAATTTTTGTAAGGAAAATCGATAGTCTGTCATTTTACGGAGGAATTCGTTACTCAGCAAAACTGAGTATCCGTTATTTTACAAAGATTTCTGAATATTTTTTTGCCTGTTCTTTTCCGTAATTTAACGGAAATATTTTCTAACAGCGTAGTAATAGGACTCGTTCACGAAACTGTTCAGTAGAGGTAAGACACGCCTTGTCCTTAGAAAGCTGGTCTCCTGTGGGGAACCCATGGGTGCTTACGCTGCTAAGTGAGTTCGTTTTATCTACCAGACAGCGCGATCGGAAAGAAAGAAATCTCCTTCTGGCGGGAGTATATAAATACTTTCGTCAGATTTATGCTGTTCTGACAGCCATGGTGAGTCCAGGCTCTTACAAAATGACTAACAGGGGAACCTGCCACATCCACCAGATGTGTCATATGTATGCTACTTCTGGTACACCCTCGGGTTCAGACACTATGGACGGCAGATTCTGCTAAATAACATGTATACACTTGTGCCTTTTTAAATATTCATACATTAGTGTTCTTACCAAAACACAACTGCAAAAAACACCCAATTTCTCAATTTTCAACCACGAGGAAATAAAACGAATCAATTACTGGAGAAGCCAAATAAGGCAAGTGATACAAACGCGCGTCACTCGTCAGCAAACATCACATACACACGTGGGGCAGTTTGGTGACAAAATTGTGTCAGCCGAAGCTTTTCACAGCTCTGAGGCCTCAGTGGGTCAGCAGTATAAACTTGAGTCAGCTCTGCACAGCTCGAAGGCCTCACTGGGTCAGCAGTATGAACATATGTCAGCTCTGCACAGCTCGGAGGCCTCAGTGGGTCAGCAGTATGAACATATGTCAGCTCTGCACAACTCGGAGGCCTCAGTAGGTCAGCAGTATGAAAATATGTCAGCTCTGCACAACTCGGAGGCCTCACTGGGTCAGCAGTACGAACTTGTGTCAGTTCTGCACAGCTCGGAGCCATCACTGGGTCAGCAGTATGAACTTGTGTCAGTTCTGCACAGCTCGGAGGCCTCATTGGGTCAGAAGTATGAACTTGCGTCAGCTCTGCACAGCAAGGAGGCCTCACTGGGTCAGTAGTATGAACTTGTGTCAGCTCTGCACAGCTCGGAAGCCTCACTGAGTCTGCAATATGAACATATGTTTGCTCTGCACAGCTCGGAGGCCTCAGTGAGTCAGCAGTATGAATTTGTGTCAGCTCTGTACAGCTCGGAGGCCTCAATTGGTAAGTAGTATGAACTTGTGTCAGCAGTATGAACTTATGTCAGCTCTGCACAGCTCGGAGGCGTCACTGGTCAGCAGTATGAACTTGTGTCAGCTCTGCACAGCACGGAGGCCTCAGTGGGTCAATAGTATGAACCTGTGTCAGCTCTGCACAGCTCGGAGGCCTCAGTGGGTCAGCAGTATGAACTTGTGTCAGCTCTGCACAGCTCGGAGGCCTCACTGGGTCAG